>JAAIIK010000040.1:4215484-4236722 GCA_014706435.1 Silurus glanis
ACACACACACACACACACACACACACACACACACACACACACACACATACACTCTTGTATTACATACAGTATACACTATAGAGTGGTACATATTACATTATATAGTATATATACAGTATATTACAATATACAGTATAGATACTCTGGATATGAAAAGTCTACACACCCCTGTTAAGATGTCAGGTTTTTGTAATATGAAAAGAGAATTAACCCAAGATAGATGTCAGAAAGTTTTCCACATTTATTATGAAATTAAAAGATAGAGTTTAGTGAAAATGTATAAAATTGGTCACACCCTTTTATAATTGTGAATACAGAACTGTTCAAAATACCAATCACAATTAAACTATAATACTAATTAGCATAAACTTGCCTTTGGTTAAAGTGACTATATAACCACAAATAATATACAGCTGTCCTATTATGCTTTTTCTGACATCATCTTAGTAATCAACTAAAAGGTACGGTGGCCGAGAAGTGCAAAACACATGAACAAATCCAAAAACAAAATAACAAATTCAAAACCAAAATAACAAATCCGAAAATAAATGAACAAAAACCCGAAAACACATTAACAAATCCAAAAACAAAATAACAAATGCAAATCCAAAATAACAAATCCAAAAACAAAATAACAAATCTGAAAACACATTAACAAATCCGAATACACAACGACAATTCGGATTTGTTAGTGTTTTCTAATTTGTTAATTTGTTTTCCGATTTGTTAATGTGTTTTGCACTTCTCGGCCACCGTAGAAAGGCCATGAGCAGCAAGGAGCTTAATAAGCTCATTGTTGAAAATAGCAATTGGGAGAGGGTTACAAAATTTACAGTACAGTGAATATTTCATGAAATACTGTAAAGAGAGAACTCAACTTAACTTTCTGTGCATAATACCAAAAGAGTTGCAAAAACAAAAAACAAAATCACACAAGCACATCAAATCACCAAAAGACACAATCGCCACAGTGAATCATGGAGATGGCATCATGCTATGGAAATGCTTTTTTCAACTGATACTGGGGCTTTAATCAGGGTGAATGGAATATTGATTTTTTTTTACATCATAAATACAGAGGTGTGTAGTCCATTAAATAAAATTATATTGACACCTGTGCATGAACATTACTTAAACAATTAAATAAAAAGACAATACTCTTCAATATAATACAAAAATATCTCTCTGATACAACATAGCACAAATATTGAATTTTGTTAAGCAACAAAAAATTATATGTTATTGGAATGTTGTTTTCCTAGATATCTATCTCTTTGTTAAACATTGAGCCACAAAGCATGTTCAATAAGCTCTAAATCAATCAATCAATCTAAATCAATCAGATCTAAACCAAGTCCTAATTGGATTACAGGTATGTAAAACCAGATTCAAAATAGCAATAAATGCTTCGCACAAAATGATTTTTCCATCCAACTGGATTTCCTTACATTTTACCATTCTTATTCACTGTTGCATAAATAGTTTGAGGTATTATCATTTCCACGGACTCATAATTGTTTCCTGCTCCTTGATTCTAGATAAAACCAAGAAAAAAAAGGAAAAAAAGATGAAAAAAAAAACCCATACAAAAAAAAACCAACATAATTACTGTATATTTCAAAACAGATCCATAGATATGAAAGATTTTAATTACATCAATAATACTTTGCAGTTTGCAGGTTTTAAATAACCAACTAGAACAGCTTTAAACACCATAATAGCAATAACTCTATAAATCAGAAAGATTCTGTTAAACTTACTGTATTCGGAGTATCATCAGGGGTGCTGTGATTGTGTTGGTCTGCTGCCTAGAGTTTTTTTACAACAAAAAATACATGAACATCAACATTTGTATAAACAAACAAACAAGCAAATAAATAAATAAATAATAATAATATATATGTTAAAAATAAACTCCACCGTGAAATAATTTTTAATCACTAAGCATTTGTTTTACTGATGCACCAAGTCTCAAATCAAGCACCAAAATTTGTAATAAATGCACACACCTGGCAATTAAAACTGTCCATGTGGAAATATAGCAAAGGTTCAGTTTGGTGTTGACTTACATAATTTAAACACCATAATTACTTTAAAACATTTACAAGACTATTTGTTTGAGCTGCCCTGTCATCTGAAAGTGTAAACAGGCGTGTCTGTTTGAGCAACTGGCTCAGTGCTAAGAAATAAAAGTAATGGGTATTTCTAAGTTTTTTGTTTTTTTTGTGTGTCTAATAGACATTCAAGACATTTAAACAGACATAGAAGTATATTTATATAATAATAAATATACACATATTCACACACACACACACACACACACACACACACACACACACACACACACACTTCTTCCCTCATTAATCTAGCCTTAATTCCCCATAATGACAAGCAAAAACTACTTTTTTGAAATATCTGCAATTCTTATTTTTTATATCACATGTACAAGTATTCAGACCCTTTCCTTACTGTAGTACTTACTTGAAGCCCCTTTGGCAACAATTACAGATTTGAGTCTTTTTGAGTATGATGCTATGCTTTGAACACTTGGATTGGGGGAGTTTCTACCATTGTTCATGGCAAATCTTTTTAAGCTGGGTCAGGTTGTACCTGTCAGGAAACAGCCATTGCACAATGCACTCCACTGCAGAAGAAATCTTAACAGATTAATTTCTAGAATCCTATTTTTACTTTGTCTTTATGGGGTACTGAGTGTAGATTAATGAGAAAATGTGTTTGATTGTAGGCTGAAACATAACCAAACTGAAAAAAAAACTTTCCAAATGAACTATAGAATCAATTATTAATATTATTACCTTTTTAAATATTATTTTTTTGTTTATTCAGACCCTAATTTTATCAAGCATATACTTAATCATTAAAAGCCTTACAAGAATCTATGACAGCAAGTTTGTATATGATTCTTCAGGTGTTAGGTAGCCTATACATTCATTATCATTTGGTTACTTGATACTTGACTATTGACAAACTGAAGCAAATAATTAATGGAGTTAAATATAAAGAGCACTAAGTTTTGTAGTCTACAACAGAGTAATGTTCTGTGTTTAAAGGAATCTATGTCTGAATAAAAAGTTCAACCAATACATATTTTTTTTGCTAGATATTTACTAGGTTTTTAAAAAAAATAATTACAGAATCTGATATAATATAGTAGTAAATTATAAAATTTTTATATAAATAATTAAAATTTTAATGGTTAACGGAAATGTTTTTAAATAAAGCATGTTTATAAAATAATTTATAAGCAAGATAAATAATAAAGCACAATAAACACCATTAAATTAGCTTAAAATAGATGCCACAAATGCACCACAACTCAGGTTTTTCTACTGTGTACCTGACCTGGAGGTGTCTTAATTGTAGGTGCATTATAAAATAAAATGAGTTAATTAGTTAATCTGGTGATGTGATGAATGTCAGCAGAATGTATTCTACAGAAGCATTTAAAAAAGTATAGCTCCATATATCTCTATCTACATTTATAACAGACTGCCTTACTAAAGTCCTAGGATGAGTTATTGAAATAAATAATTGACAAAATTCATTATTTACAATCAAATTATAAAAATAAAAACCACTATCCTAGTATGAAAACAGAATGGTTTTTTTTTCAACATGATGCTTTACATTTGTGACTGCAGAATTTTTGCTAATATACTATTATTATTAGTTAGCCATGCATATAAAACATTAAGAATAATTTTAAATAAGGAACATATAGTATATTTTATACAAAATATTATAATTTTGTAAACCTAAAAATGATTATTTTCTGGCATTTACCTTGTTACCAGGAAGTGGAGTGCTTACAGTGCTCTCATCATTACTACAAGCATTGGCTGGCTTCCCAACAGTACAGTAAACAGTACCAGGAGATTCCTGCTTTTCTGACATCTCAATTGTCTCTGTTTTATTTCCCTCCTGCAGACATGGTTTAACCACACTGTTATATACACCATATGCTGTGGTCTTTACATGCAAATTATATGTAAATTATGTGAAAAAGAGATTTCAATTATTAAAAGGTCACCTTAACCACTTCATAGACTGTGTTGTCAGATTCTAGGAAGTTTGGAAATAAAATGGTTTACATTTTATTAAAAAAATTGCCACAATTTCGAATATCAGTTTATCACCCAACACCTGATGAGTCATACCAAAGTCGCTAAATGATCCCATATAAACTACACATATTGAAGATTCTGTCTAAATTCAATCCACATTAGATTGAGAACACTAATAATTGAAACATTTGCATTAATATTATGTAAAAAATAATGTGTGGATTATTTGTAAAGTACATATTAAGTTAGAACAGGCAACTTCTTGATACTACATATCTAAAAGAGTCTACAGTTAGTCTACAGTAGCTGCATATTATTTTTCCTCAGTGTAATGTGTAAAATCCATCAAATGTGTTAATTTTTTTGGGGATGTACAACCCCAATTCCAAAAAAAATATGATATGCTGTGTTACATGTACAATGTTGTACATAAAAACAGAATGCAATTATTTGCAATTATCATAAAACCATATGTGGCAGCAGTGGCGTGGCCGAGCGCTGGTTTGTGAATCGAGGAGACAATAAATCTGGTTCTGCCAAAACTTGTCGCCACCCCACTGTTCTTCCTTCCCTGAACAGAACGCTTTCCTACACAATATCTTATTTACAATAGATTGTAGAAAACTTATCAAAAGTTTAAACTGAGAAAATTGACCATTTTAAGAAAAAAAAAGGTAATTTTTTAATTGATGGCAGCAACACATCTCAAAAAAGTCGGGACAGGCTCATGTTTACCACAGTGTAGAGTTTTAACAACAGTCTGTAAATGTCTGAAAACTGAGGAAACCAGTTGCAGGGTTTTGGGAGAGGAATGTTGTCCCATTCTTGCCTGATATAGGATTCTAGCTGCTCATATATTTAGTTGCGGCAAATATTTTCAATTGGTCAAAGGTCTAGACCTCAGACGGGCCAGTTCAGCACCTGGACTCTTCTACTACGAAGCCATGCTTTTGTCATAGATGCAGTATGCAGTTATCTTTGTCCTGCTGAAATATGTAAGGCCTTCCTTAAAAAAGATGTCATCTGAATAGAGGCATATATAGATTAGATATGCTAATCAAAAACCTGGATATATCTTTCCAGCTCAGTCTCACTGCATTTTGTGATACAGTCACTGAGGACGACCTTCTGTGTAATGCAATTCAGTAGGAAGTATTCTTGGTGCCTCTGCCAAAGTTTTTTTTCTGCCACTGGATACCACAGACGTATTGTTTTTTTCCTCATTTGTATTGATTTTTTTAATCTTCAAGCACTATTGCTAAACATTTAAGCAGGAGATTTTATCATTGTTTTATTGCTTTATATTCGGTAATCTACTCGCTATTATAAACCAACAACAGTGGTTCCTTCCAGTCAAGATACTGTAAATATATTCTCCCGGTTAATTGAGGAGACAGCATTATTTAGAGACACACACATTTATTACAATATAACCCCAATCCTTACCCTAAGCCTATCTTTTCTGACTTATTCTCTGATAAAAATGCTGAAAAAAGATTACCTTTGACATTTCTGTCAGCATTACCAATAATCCTCTGCCTCTGTTGCTATGGAGATGAAAAAAGAGGGAAATTCGTATCCATGAACACGAATCAGGAGATTAAAGTTCGTGTTGTCTGACCACAGAACAGATTTCCACTTTGTCACAGATCATTTAAGATGAACTTTGGCCCAGAGAAGAGATCTGCCTTTCTGGATCATGTTCACATATGGCTTGTTAACCCAGCCATTAGGGAGGCACAAGCCAGTGCACACTTAGTGCCGGTCCCAAGCCCGGATAAATGGGAAGGGTTGCATTAGGAAGGGCATCCAGCGTAAAACATGTGCCAAATCAAATATGCGGGTCACGTTTAAGAATTTCATACTGGCTCGGTCGAGGCCCAGGTTAACAACGACCACCACAGGTATCGTTAGCCAACAGGGTACCGGTGGAAATTGGGCTACTGTTGGCCGAAGGAGGAGAAGGAGAGGAGGAAGACGTCTACAGAGATGGCAGGAAAAGGAGAAGTGTAGGAGAGTAGAGGTTAGGGTTGGTACTTTAAATGTTGGCACTATGACTGGTAAAGGGAGAGAGGTAGCTGATATGATGGAGAGGAGAAAGGTAGATATGTTGTGTGTTCAGGAGATCAGGGAGTAAAGGGAGTAAAGCCAGGAACATTGGAGGTGGGTTTAAACTGTTCTATCATGGTGTAGATGGAAAGATAAATGGTGTAGGGGTGATTCTGAAGGAAGAGTACAGTAAGAGTGTAGTGGAGGTGAAGAGAGTTTCTGATAGGGTGATGAACGTGAAGCTGGAAGTTGAAGGGATGATGATAAATGTCATCATTGCCTATGCTCCACAAGTCGGCTGTGAGATAGAGGAGAAGGAAAGATTCTGGAGTGAATTAGATGAAGTGGTAGATGGTGTACCTAGAAATGAACGATTGGTGATTGGGGCAGACTTTAATGGACATGTAGGCGAAGGGAACAGAGGTGATGAGGAGGTGATGGGTAGGTATGGCCTAAAGGAGAGGAATGTGGAAGGGCAGGTGGTGGTAGATTTTGCTAAAAGGATAGAAATGGCAGTGGTGAATACTTATTTTAAGAAGAAGGAGGATCATAGGGTGACGTATAAGAGTGGAGGAAGGTGCACACAGGTGGATTATGTTCTATGCAGGAGATGCAACCTGAAGGAGATTGGAGACTGTAAGGTGTTGGCAGGGGACAGTGTAGCTAGACAGCATCGGATGGTGGTCTGTAGGATGGTTTTGGAGGCGAAGAAGAAGAGGAGGAGAGTAAGGACTGAAAGAAGAATAAGATGGTGGAAGCTGAAGGAGGAAGAGTGTAGTGTGAGGTTTAGGGAAGAGGTCAGACAGGGGCTCGGTGGTGGTGAAGAGGTGCTGGATGATTGGGAAACTACTGCAGGAGTTATGAGGGAGGCAGCTAGAAAAGTACTTGGTGTGACATCTGAAAATAGAAAGGAAGACAAAGAGACGTGGTGGTGGAATGAGGAAGTGCAGGAGAGCATAAGGGGAAAGAGGATAACAAAACAGAAGTGGGATCGACAGGGTGATGAGAAAAGTAGGCTGGAGTACAAGTAGATGCAGCAGCAGGTGAAGAGGGATGTAGCGAAAGCCAAGGAAAAGGCATATGAGGAGCTGTATAAGAGGTTGAACACTAAGGAAGGAGAAAAGGATTTGTACCGATTGGCCAGGCAGAGGGACTGTGCTGGGAAGGATGTGTTGCAAGTTAGAGCAATAAAGGATTGAGATGGAAATGTGTTGACTAGTGAGGAAAGTGTGTTAAGAAGGTGGAGGGAGTATTTTGAGCAGCTGATGAACGAGGAAAATGAGAGAGAGAGAAGGTTGGATGGTGTGGAGTTAGTAAAGCAGGAAGTGGATAGATTTAGTAAGGAGGAAGTGAGAGCAGCGATTAAGAGAATGAAGAGTGGAAAGTCGGTTGGACCAGATGACATACCGGTAGAAGCATGGAGATGTTTAGGAGAGATGGCAGTGGAGTTTTTACCCAGATTGTTTAACCAGATTCTGGAAGGTGAGAGGATGCCTGAGGAATGGAGAAGGAGTGTGCTGGTACCGATCTTTAAGCATAAGGGAGATGTGCAGACCTGCAGTAACTACAGGGGAATTAAGTTGATCAGTCACACCAGTCACACCATGGGAAAGAGTAGTGGAAGCCAGGCTGAGAGAAGAGGTGACCATCTATGAGCAACAGTATGGTTTCATGCCGAGGAAGAGCACCACAGATGCCTTATTTGCTTTGAAAATGTTGATGGAGAAGTATAGAGAAGGACAGAAGGAATTGCATTGTGTATTTGTGGATTTAGAGAAAGCATATGACAGGGTGCCAAGAGAGGAGTTGTGGTATTGTATGAGGAAGTCAGGTGTGTCAGAGAAGTATGCGAGGGTGGTGCAGGACATGTATGAGGACAGTGTGAAAGCAGTGAAGTGTGCAGTAGGAACGACAGACTGGTTCAAGGTGAAGGTTGGATTGCATCAAGGATCAGCCCTGAGCCCTTTGCTGTTTGCAGTGGTGATGGACAGGTTGACGGACGAGGTCAGACAGGAGTCTCCCTGGACTATGATGTTTGCGGATGATATTGTGATTTGTGGTGAGAGTAGTGAGCAGGTTGAGAAGAGCCTGGAGAGGTGGAGGTACACGCTGGAGAGAAGGAGAATGAAAGTCAGAAGGAGTAAGACAGAGTACATGTGTGTAAAGGAGAGGGAGGGCAGTGGAGTGGTGCGGTTGCAGGGAGAAGAGGTGGAGAAGGTGGAGGAGTTCAGGTGCCTGGGGTCAACAGTGCAAAGTAATGGAGAGTGTGTTAGAGAAGTGAAGAAAAGAGTGCAGGCAGGGTGGGGTGGTTGGAGAGGAGTGACAGGAGTGATTTGTGATAGTAGGGTATTTGCAAGAATGAAAGTTAAAGTTTATAGGACTGTGGTGAGACCTGCGATGTTGTATGGATTAGAGACAGTGGCATTGAGTAAAAGACAGGAGGCAGAGCTGGAGGTAGCAGAGCTGAAGATGTTAAGGTTTTCGTTGGGAGTGACGAGGATGGACAAGATTTGAAATGAGTTTATTAGAGGGACAGCGCATGTTGGACGTTTTGGAGACAAGGTGAGGGAGGCGAGATTGAGATGGTTTGGACATGTGCAGAGGAGAGACATGAATTATATTGGTAGGAGAATGCTAAGGATGGAGCCACCAGGAAGGAGGAAAAGAGGAAGGCCAAGGAGGAGGTTCATGGATGTGGTGAGGGAAGACATGCAGGTAGTTGGTGTGAAAGAGGCAGATGTAGAGGACAGTAGTAGACAGTGGTATGGAGACGGATGATCCGCTGTGGCGACCCTAATGGGAGCAGCCGAAAGAAGAAGAAGAAGAAGAAGAAGAAGTTCACATATGGCTTGTTCTTTGCATGATAAAGCTTTAACTTTTTGAATGGCTTGATGAACTGTGTTCACAGAGTGATTTTTGGCAGTATTCCTGAGCCCATACAGTGCTGTCCCTCACAGAATCATGGCTGTTTTTACAGTAATGAAGTGTCATCTGAGTACCTGAAGATCATGGGCATTCAATAATGCATATCAGCCTTGTCCCTTGTCCACAGAGATTTCTCCATATTCTTGGAATCTTTTGCTAAAATTATGTAATGTAGATGGTGATATATTTAAAGTCTTTGCAATTTTATATTGTGGAAAAATATTCTGAAAATTGTTCAACACTTTGTAGATGCAGCTTTTCTCGGATTGGTGAAGCTCTGCCTATCTTTATTTCTGAGACACGCTCTTAGATTTTCTAAGATGCTTTTTTAATCCCCAATCATGTTATTGACCTATTCCCAATTAACCTAATTAGTTGTTAAGTGTTCTTTCAGATCTTCCTTATTAGCACCACTTTCATTCCAGCCCTTGGTTGCCTCTGTCCCAACTTTTTTTAGACATAATTTTTGTTGCCACCAACAATTTCACAATGATCTTATTCTTTCTTAAGATGGTACATTTACTCAGGTTAAACACAACATGTTTTTAAGTCCTATTGTGAATAAAATATGGGTTTATGAGATTGCCAAATCATTGCATTCTGTTTTTTATGTACAATATTGCGATTGGGGATGTAAATATGCACAAAATTGATATGGAAATAAAATGGACTTAAGCAAATTGACCCATTTCAGGACAAATTAAGTAAGCTTAATTTAAAATAATAAAATGAAAAACTCTAGCAATTTCTATATGCAAATAGGCATATTTTTGAAATTCAATTAAGTGCATTACTCAAATGTATTTTCTTTTAAGTTAATACTTATAAAAAAGAGATGAAGCAGACTAACTGCATAATAAGTCATTAAATGAAAAATTATGTTCATTAAAAAAAGTACCATTAAAATTGTCATTAAAGCATATTGTAAAAAAACGTATCTGTCTATACAGATTTTGATAGTTAAATTTTTACAAAAAACACAATAGGAACAAAGATGCTTTCCACCATTAATATGTAAGATTGTTTTACTTATTGTAATAATAATAATTAATATATACTTATTCTTAATTAAAAATGGGTAAAAAATAAAAAACAATTATTACCTGTTGTTCCTTTCAATTTCTTGAAAAGAAAAAAGCCAAGACATACAATAAAAATAACAATAACAATAACAATAACTACAGAGATGACAGGAATATTTGAAAGAGGTCCAGCGGGTGGTTCTTTGTCTCCTATGGAAAAAATGTTTTTATGATCATTATACAATACATTTGGTGCTTTTCTATGAAAACAATATTAAATAAGAATGTTGTATATGTGCAAATGTGAGAATGGGGTGTAAAATAATGTTATATATGTGTGCTCATACTTTCAGAAAGGCAGAGTTTTTTCAGATGTTTCATCTCCATAGTGGCAGTTTCCAAGCTGACTGGATTGCTATGATTACAGATGATGGAGCCATTTTTTATATACAATGAAAGCAGGAAGTTTCCAGATTCTTTCTCTGTTTTGTTATCACAGTGATCACTGTAGCAGTTAGAGGTAACTGAGAAATTCTGAGATTTACAGATGAAAGTTGCATTACAGGTGCCATTACTTTGCTGGTGAGAGAAAGTAAGGACTGGTTTCTCTACTGGATCTGGGATACACACATGCAGATTCATTAATGTCCTTCTACTTAATGGAAAAATTTGTATATAAGCAAAATACATTTATATTTACTGAGACTATCGCAGAATTAAATAAACATGTTTTTCTTAACTGGTAAAAATAACATTATTGTATCAGTTTGTTGGTTAATAAAACTCACCCAACACATATAATTGGTACTTTGCAACATTTGTAACATATTCATTTTCTGCATCTGCGACATAGATTCCACTATCATTCTTCTGTAAGTTCTTCAGTGTCAGACTGCGAGTTTTTCCATTGAACTCCCCTCTGTCTTTATAAGATTTGGATAAAGTTCCACTGCTCTGCACAACGATTCTAGTTTTGTTAAACGATTCTATTTTTGTCCATTTGACAGAGCTATCCTCAGGAACTTCCTTTTGTACATCCAGTTGAACAGAGCTGTTAACCAGCTTAAAAACATCAGTGGCTGTAGGAAGAGCAAAAATAAACTGTTTAGTTATGTTTTAAAGATCTTTTCCACAATAATTTAAAAATAAAAAAAATAATGTATATCCATCCAACATGTACAAGTAACCATGCAATGGCAAGTCCATGTAAAAAAAAAAATCATCATTTAAAATAGGGGAATGATTTACTTTATTTGAAAAAGTTTCAAGTTTTAAGTTTCATTTGTCATATGTACAGATGTCAGTGACAGTTTGAAATTCTTAGGTGAATCTACAGGCAAACTAGAGCAAATATTACAATATTAAACAATATTATAAACAATATTAAACATTAAAGAAAAAAGGGAAAAATAGTAATAATGAGGTATAAGAAATTTATAATTATTTATGTGTGTGCAGAAGTGTATGTATATTAAAAGAATTACAGGTAGTCCTCTACTTACGATGTAGATATGTTACAACGATCGTAAGTAAAGAATATCGAAGATGTCGAAGATGGTACTATGATTGTGACAGTCTTTTCTGCTTCATGCTGATTTATAATTTATAAATAAAATTTTCTGCTCTAAACTGATGGCTTTCCTCTTTCCTTTTTTTCACTGCAAGCATGAGACACGCTTGGGCGCTTGGAAGACATGCTTTTACCCCTAAAATTGCTGTTTGAAACAGCAATTCGATGCAAATCCAACATATCGTACAATGTTCACTGCTGCCTGTGGCGTGAAATTGTAAATATTTGTACAATTTTGTCGTATCGCTATCGCCATCGTAAGATAAAAAAAATCGTAAGTCGAACCATCGTAACTCGGGGAACATCTGTATATAAATATTTACATATATGACATTAGCATTAAGTATTTTCATACAATTATGGAAGATGGAGGTGTACAAGTAGAATGTATATCTTATAATAGGTGTGCAAAAATATGCAAAGATAAGTAGTGTGCAGGTAAGATGCAATAGTAGTGAGTGCACTAATGGTATTAAGAGTTCTGAGTTCAGTATGTTAACATATAGAATGTATAAATTGTATAACAGAGTCAGCTGGAAGCTGTGATCTGCAGTGAGACTGTGTTACAGTTTGTTGAGAATTCTGATAGCCTGAGGATAAAAACTCAAGCCGATTGGTTCAGCAACTGTAAGGCTGGGAGTTTATTTCCTATGGTGAGTTCCCCTGCTTTTAGCGATCTAGTACTGTGCGCCTGCCATACCAGTTGGTCAGGTATCCATTTAGGATGCTCTCATTGGAGCATCTGTAGAAGTTGGTGAGGATTTTTGGGGGGAGGCCAAAATTCTTGAGCCCACACAGAAAGTAGAGTCACTGATTAACTGATTTTACAACTGACATGGTGTGTCGAGACCAGGACAATTCATCAGAGAGGAGGACACCAAGAAACTTAATGCTCTTAACTCTCTAAGATAGTCCTGTAGATATGTAAGGGGGTATAGTTAGCCTTCTGTACCTTTCTGAAGTCCACTATCATCTTTTGGTTTTGCTGATGTTGAGGCAGAGGTTGTTATCATTGCACCAATATGATAGTGCTCTCACTTCATCTCTTTAGTCTCATCTCCATTAGAGATGGACAAGATGGAGGTGTCATCCACAAACATGAAGATGATGTTGTATCTGTGTTTGGCATCATGGTCTTGTGTGAACAGGGAGTACATGAGGGGACTTAGAACACAAACCTGTGGAGCGCCAGTGCTTAGAGTCAGAGTGGTGGAGTAGTAGTTGCCTAAGAACCTTGTGTATCGCTAAAGTGATGGTGTTCTCTGTGAGGAACAGATGTGGTTTTTGACATCACTTAATGGTGGGCATCAGAGCCACAGGGTGGTAGTCATTCAGGCAAATGGTGGCAGATCCCTTAGGTTGGTGGTCTTCTTGAAGCATGTAGGGACCACAGACAGCTTAAGAAAGAGATTAAGGATGCCTGTTAAAACCTCTGTTAGCTGACTGACACATGCTTTGAGGGCACAACCATGAACACCTTCAGGACCTACCACTTTTCTTGCCCTAAATGATCTTAGCACAACATGCAGGGAAATGGTTAGAGCACAGTTGTTACCATCTGTTGGGAGTTTTACTGCTGTTGTTTTTCTCAAACTGAGCAAAGAAGGTGTTCAGCTCATCAGGTAGAAATGCAGACATCCCCACGTCACCGGTTTCTCCAACCTTTCCTATCCTGTAGTCAGTAATTGTGTGCCGACCATTCTACATGCACTAGAAGTCAGATCCATGATAGATTGACAACATCTTGTCTCTGTAACTTGCCTTTGCAGACCTGATGGCCCTCTAAAGGTCATATCTGGTCTTCCTGTATGCCTCTGTGTTGCTAGAGTTGTAAGCTAATGTGATTGCTTTAAGTTTGACCCAGACATCAGCATTTATCCAGAGTTTCAGGTGTGGAAAGGATTTGATGCAGATTTTTGGAAAAATGCTTTTTAGTAAACACACTGATGTAATCAGTGTTTGTGTATTCGTCACAGTCTGTGGTGTCAAAGAAGTCCTGAAATGTAAAATAGCTTTCTCACTCTATTGTTGTCAGGGAGACTCCTGCTTCTCGTCCCGTGCGCGCCCCACCCGCACAGAGCACATCACCATCAAACTAAACATCTACACCTGACACTCATTCCCGGCTGCTACATAAACCCCTCACTCGCTCTCACTCACCGTCCGTTATTGTTAACCGTATGCTTCACCTCCGGTTGGACGCTGCATTATCTCTACCACTGCGCCTTCTTCCAAGAGCGCCTCGGATTACTCAGAGAACGTTTACATTCTTTCCTGGACTGTGTGGACCTCGCCCCTCCAGGGCGTACCACGAATATTGCCATCTTTACTTCATGTGACTGTCGTGAGTGTATGCTTGTCCACCACTCCAGTTAATAAACCTAAGCGAATTGTCCTCTGGTTTCTGCCTCCGCTTTTTGCTGCATAACAGAACAACGGACCAACAACGAAAGAGAGAGAGGATAAGGTCAGCATTACCTCGCTATGGATCCACAACCTGGCGCTCCCTCCGACACGGTCCACGACCTCACCGCCGCCCTCCGAGCCGCCTTCCCACCGGCATAACCAACCCGCTCTCGCTAGCAGCCTGAAGTGTTCCATTTGCAAACTATACCTACCTTTTCCAGCTTGTCTGAATTGTTTGCTGTGTTTTCGTGCAACAATTTAGACAAACCGGAAAAGGTAGGTATAGTTTGCAAATGGAACACTTACTGATTTTTGGACAAGACACCTGTCATTCAAGATATACAGGAAGTACAACAGTTTCTCCTTGCTTGCCAATGTTTACTTCTGTTATTTTCTTATATTTAAAGGTGCACTAATCTAAAAAAAAAAAAATAAAGTAAACAGAGAACTTTACAAATGTACAAGAAACAAAGTTATAAGATTTCATACCTGTATATCTTGAATGACAGGTGTCTCGTCCAATGATCGGTAAGTGTTTTATTCACAAACTATACCCACCTTTTCCAGGTTGTCTGACTTGTCGTTGTGTTTTCGGATTTGTTATTTTGTTTTTGGATTTGTTAAATAGTTTTTGCATTTGTTATTTTGTTTTCGGATTTGTTATTTTGCTTTCAGATTGTTATTTTGTTTTTGCATTTGTTACTTTGTTTTCGGATTTGTTAGTGGTTTTTAATTTGTTTTCTGATTTGTTAGTGTTTTGCACTTCTCGGCCACACATTTACACACATTTAATTTCACTTCATGTCATGCACTAGATCCACGTTATCATAAAGATTAAATTCAGCACTGTTATATGTGCTTATACTGAGCAGAGGTGGCAAAAGTACACACATCCTTCACTTAAGTAGAAGTACAGATACTTAAGCTTAAAAACACTCTGGTAAAAAGTTTAAGTACTGACTATACATTTTTACTCAGGTTAAATAAATTTGGGCTTTGACATGTACTTCTGTAAAAAGTACTTTACTTTACATTACTACTACCTGTTTTAGTGTTGTCAGGGATCCACCTGCCACGCCCCCCTTTGGTGGCTCTCTAATACCTCCGCTCTCCTTAGAGCTTCAGGTTTAACCACGCACACCTGGGGCTCATCATCAATCATGCCTCCACTCTCCCTGGAGCTCCAGGCTCAACGATGCACGCCTGAAGCTCATCACTACTCCACCTCGTTCCTACATAAACCCCTCACTCACATTCACACGCCGTTCGTAATTGTATGTGTTGGACTTTACGTGGTCCCTTACGAGGGAAATATCAAGGTCCGTGACGTCGGAGTGACGTGGGGCCGCCTTCCCGTGGGCTCACCACCTGCAGGAGGGACCGTAAGGGACGGTGCTGTGAGGATTGGGCAGCAGTCGAAGGCGGGGGCCTGCTTAGACTGCTGCCCCCGCGACCCGAATTACGGATAAGCGGGAGAAAATGAATGAATGAATGGACTTTACGTGCTACATGGTTCCGTGTTCCGTGTTCCGGACAGGACTCTATGCGTCCGTTCCATTCGGACTTCACAATCCCGTACCGGCTGCGCTTCCCCTCCCCGTGCATCTCGGATCAGCTACGCTTCTCCTCAAGCACACCTCGGACTTACTCAGCCGAAGGGCTGCCGTGCGTGTGTGTGTGTGTGTGTGTGTGTGTGTGTGTGTGTGTGTGTGCCTGTGTGTATCTCTCTCCCTCACTCCTGTCAATAAAACCCGAGCGAGCTGTACTCCGGCTTCCCCCTCCCGTTTCACTCGCACCCTGACAAGTGTCATGCTGGTAACTGGTTGTCACGTTATATAAATTTTAGGGCTTATAATAATTGTAATTAAAATATTTAATCATAATTAATTGCATGATTGTCATGAGCTAACTTATAATTAATAGCAACCTAATCGTACATTTTTACCTGTTCTAAATGTATCTTAAATGCATACATTTCACGTTTTTAATATTCTATTCAACATGAACAAATATGAGATGCTTTAAGCAAATTTATGTTTATTATTAGTGAAACTGTACCCAATATAGAGCATCAAGTCAAAATATTCTTGTAAATGTTTTAAAGTGATTATGGTGTTTTAAAATACATAAATCATCAGGACACAAAACTGAACTTTTGCTATGTTTCCACACAGACGGTTAATGAGATCTAATGTAATCCTTTAATAGGGATTACATAAGAGATTATCTGTGAATTTGTTTATTTAAAAGTTGACTGTTTATATATTTATTGTGTTGGTGAGGCAAATATTCACTGAGATTCAGGTTAATTTATTTGTGTCTGTGAAGAAAGATGACAGAGACAGCAGAATGCGCCCCCTGTCTGTTTTCTTTATTTTACAAAAGCACAGCCTTTTGTTGTTATTTTGAGTGTATACAAAAAAAAGTATACCCTTCACAGATTCGAATGATGCATTGATTTTATCTATATGATCAAACAAGCCAGTAATTTAAGTTTGTTTATTCGTTATGAGAAAAAAAGTGCCACCAGAGGGTTAATTGTGTGCATCATGTTAGATTTTGGGGCTGATTTGAGACTTGGCGCTTCAGTAAAACAAATGTTTAATAATTATAAATTATTTTTCGGTGGAGTTTATTGATTTTTATTTTATATCTGATTAAAAAAGGACTTTGTGAATAAACATATGTTGCGCTGAAGGTTTTAATTTTGCCTCTTTTATTTAAATATTTAATAAAAAATGGTTAAAAAAATCTGCCTCTCTGGTGGTATGGGAGTGCATTAGTGCCTGTGGAATGGGCAGCTTGCACATTTGGAAAGGCTCCATCAGTAGGCCATTATCAAACCTCCCCTTTATCTCACAGAATTTAGAAAAGCCTACTTAGATCAAAATGTGCAGGCTATTTGTTGGTACCTCAAATAATGAAGACTACAACAGGGGGGAAGATCTTTTCTCTTATAAAGCCCCACAGTTATGGAACAGCTTTTCAATCAATGTTCGGAACTCAGACACAGTCTCAGTGTTCAAGTCAAGGCTGAAAACATATTTATTTAAACAATTTTATCAGTAGATTTTTCTTAGGTAAAGGAACAGATCTGGAGGGATCATGGATATAGAGTGTTTAGTGAACTGGGATATTTATATGCTGTTGTATGCCCCTCACGCTCACATGTTCACTCAGGTTTGTTGACGGTGGTGTGGTGGTCTCTTATGCCAGAGATTCCTCATGTCTGTGTTACCTTCTGGCTCTCCCTTTTAGTTATACTGCCAATAAATACAATACAAATAATATTTGTTCCATGAAATTGTATTAATTTATTTCCAACAGTTTATTGTCTTCATTTCATAGTGTTTCTCTTGGCTGCACTGCTTCCAGTACGTGTTTGTGGATGTTAGATTTTTTGTCCAATCAGATTTCAGCCTCTGTGTGCTGCCATGTCAGTCTAATCTGCCCAGGGCCTGCAAAGTCAATACTGCTGGCTTTTTGGCCATAGAGAATATTAGCAACGGGTCTGTTTCTTTAACCAATCAGATTTCGTATTTGCCTCACAAGGCCAGTTAGCTGGCCCAGAATAGCGTCAGTATTTTTCTGTCCTCTGATTCGTTGTTCAGAGGGAAACTGTTACAGCCAAGTTCGACTGGCAAAACACGTGTAGCACTCTGCACACGTTAGTACATCTGAGATAGACTTTTTTACGCTTACGAAGGACGAGAAATTTGGTCTCGGACATTCTTAACCCCTTACTCGTCTGCGCTGCGTCAGCGCGACGATATCCCATTGTTCTCAGGTGTTAATGTTTAGCAATAGATTAAATAAAAAGGGACAAGAGTAACCATGACCAACTATACATCATTCTAAAGGTCTAAGCCTTAAGCAGCGATTTTCACTGTTTTTCAATGGAAAACATATTACAAATGTATTTTCTAAATGTGTGTATGCAGTACACAACAACAACATTCATAAAAAAAATTCACTACTTACACATTTATTGTAATAACGACTCAAAAACACATCCACTGCTGCAAATCCCCTGCAAATGGTTCTGCACCACCTATCTTTCAAAACTTTTATTTCCAGCCAGTAGCATTATGGAAACAAAATGATTAATGAAAAATGTAGCCAATAAGTGCAGGATTCTAATGATATATGGGTGGATTTTATTCCCCACGAGTGTGAGTCTTAGTTTTATTACTATTTACAAACTCTTACGGGTCGAAGCAGCACACATGCACACAAACCAAGAAGTGGATGCAGCTCTCAGTTTGGCACAAACAGCTGTTTATAGCTCGTGCTAAATGGACTTTTTTTACAAACAAAAAAGCAAGCAAAGAAAAAATGGACAATCAAAAAGTTGTTTTATCGCAGATTTGCACAAAGTAGCGATGTGGGAAATATTCTTGGGGTGGAATAACAACAGAGACTTGGAGATCTGCATAGAGATGTTATTTTACATCTGTAAGTTACAATATATCTTCCTTTACAGTTTTATATGTTTTTATAGGATTTATAGCCCGTTTGATTTATAAGAGAAATGCTTGAAAAATGTGTGTGTGTGTGTGTGTGTGTGTGTGTGTGTGTGTGTGTGTTGTTGGGATTGAAATGGCTGGACATCAATATGAATGACCGAGACTGTAAAACAATAGCTTGTCTGGCTACCTGGTCATCAATATGAATGCCAACTCAATATCAATAGCCAAACATGTTTAACAATAGACTTTGGTCAGCCATTCATTTCTATGCAGACTGTATTAATAGAGTATGAATGGCTACCTGAGTTAAGCAGGTGGCTCTCAAACAGGGGGAGAAACAAGACACGTGGCTTTCAACCCAGTACATTTCTGGATTGCTCCAGGACTGATTTCATGTATTTATATATAAAATAAAAATAATGTTCAATGCAGGAAATGTATATCCATGGCACTTCATCATCTATAACTTATTATTTTTTTGAGCAATATCAACTTTGAATAATTGTCAGTAAAGTGTCTTCTTTCCAATGATATATAAATTGTGTATGTAGCACATTTTTGTCAGGAACTGTTACCATTTCAATTAGGTCGGGCATTTCAGCTATATCTTCATTTAATTTAAAATATAAACTCACGAGACATGTGGCTTTTAAACCATTCATTTTCTGGATTGCTTCAGGACTGATTTCATGTATTTATATATGAAGAAAATTCAGGATTTTTTTTCAAAGTACTTTATCAATTATAACTTACCGTTCCTCATTCCACCACCACGTCTCCTTGTCTTCCTTTCTATTTCCAGATGTCACACCAAGTACTTTTCTAGCTGCCTCCCTCATCACTCCTGCAGTAGTTTCCCAATCACCCAACACCTCTTCACCACCACCGAGCCCCTGTCTGACCTCTTCCCTGAACCTCACACTACACTCTTCCTCCTTCAGTTTCCACCATCTTATTCTTCTGTCAGTCCTCACTCTCCTTCTCTTCTTCTTCGCCTCCAAAACCATCCTACAGACCACCATCCGATGCTGTCTAGCTACACTGTCCCCTGCCAACACCTTACAGTCTCCAATCTCCTTCAGGTTGCATCTCCTGCACAGAACATAGTCCACCTGTGTGCACCTTCCTCCACTCTTATACGTCACCCTATGATCCTCCTTCTTCTTAAAATAAGTGTTCACCACTGCCATTTCCATCCTTTTAGCAAAATCTACCACCATCTGCCCTTCCACAGTCCTCTCCTTAAAACCATACCTACCCATCACCTCCTCATCACCTCTGTTCCCTTCACCAACATGCCCATTAAAGTCTGCCCCAATCACCAATCGTTCTTTCCTAGGTACACCATCTACCACTTCATCTAATTCACTCCAGAATCTTTCCTTCTCCTCCATCTCACAGCCAACTTGTGGAGCATAGGCACTGATGACATTTAACATCATCCCTTCAACTTCCAGCTTCAAGTTCATCACCCTATCAGAAACTCTCATCACCTCCACTACACTCTTACTGTACTCTTCCTTCAGAATCACCCCTACACCATTTCTCTTTCCATCCACACCATGATAGAACAGTTTGAACCCACCTCCAATGTTCCTGGTCTTACTCCCTTTCCACTTGGTCTCCTGAACACACAACATATCTACCTTTCTCCTATCCATCATATCAGCTAACTCTCTCCCTTTACCAGTCATAGTACCAACATTTAACGTACCAACCCGAACCTCCACTCTCCTACACTGCTCCTTTTCCTGCCGTCTCTGTAGACGTCTTCCTCCTCTCCTTCTCCTCCTTCGGCCAACAGTAGCCCAATTTCCACCGGTACCCTGTCGGCTAACGATACCTGTGGCGGTCGTTGTTAACCCGGGCCTCGACCGATCCGGTATGAAATTCTCATTTGTGATCCGCATATTTGATTTGGCACATGTTTTATGCTGGATGCCCTTCCTAACGCAACCCTCCCCATTTACCCGGGCTTGGGACCGGCACTAAGAGTGCACTGGCTTGTGCCTCCCTAATGGCTGGGTTTAACAGGTTAAAAAATACATATTTAACAAAACAGGTTAAAAATACATATTTAACAAAACAGGTTAAAAATACATATTTAACAAAACCTAGACATTGTGAGGAGAGGTCGGCCATCCCCGAAGCTAGCTAGCTTGTGTCAGCCAGGAACGGGTTTGTTCACAACTTCCAGACCAGTGAATATGAGTGGTACCACTGGCTTACAGCCTCTGAGAAGCGGTGCAAATTATGAGTATGCATATCTGCTGAGTAGGTTGGATTTTATTTACATTTTTTGTGTTTTTGTCATGTTATTAGACAAATATTGGTTCTGAACTGCTCCAGATGATGTAGGTGCACAGTTGCGGTGGTAGTGTAGAGGTTTGGAGTTGTTTTAACTGGGTTTCTTGCTTTAGTAAAATGTTATATTGCGTTTTTGTATAGTATTGATAGTTTCTATAATTGTGATGTGATAGTGGTGATATTAAGAGGTGGATTAAGTCGGGTAAGTCCCCATTGAAGGCCCAGGTACCAAATGCATGGCCTGCCACTGGGTTCCGGAGACCAGTGACTTGGTAGTAGAGTCCAAGTGCTGAACTGGCACACATGGGACAACATTCTTCTTCCAAAACTCCAGCAACTGGTCTCCTCAGTTCCCAGATGTACAGTATTGTTCAAAATAATAGCAGTACAATGTGACTAACCAGA
>JAAIIK010000040.1:4237122-4251989 GCA_014706435.1 Silurus glanis
CTGGTTAGTCACATTGTACTGCTATTATTTTGAACAATACTGTATACAGACAGAAGACGTGATACTACACCAAGGTAAACATTGCCCTGTACCAGGTAATAAGTCCTGTTGCAACCATCAAAATTCAAGATTTAATTTTTTCTTTAAAATCGTATATATTCTAAGTTTAAACATATTATATGTTTTTTTGTTTGTTTTAGTGTAAATAGAATATGGATTTGCAAAACATTGCATTCTGTTTTTATTTACATTTTGCACAGTTTCCTAACATTTTGGAATTGCGGAAATTTTAAAGTACTTCATGCTTCTGTATGCTGAAAAGCTTTACAAAGATGCCACTACTAAGAATCTACGGAGCACTTTTAGGAGGAAGATAAACACCTAAACAATACAGATAAGCTGAAGACCGATATCAAAGTAACCTGGGGCTCAATAATCTTGAGGCCATGCCACACATATGCAGTAATACATGCTAAAAAGTATTTAGTGCAAAACTAAACATACTTTTCAGAACATTTCAAAACTGTAAATGTTTTGAGATACTGGATTTTTTTCATAAGCTAAAATTTGTAATCAAAAATTTCATCAAGTTCATCAAAATGGAAAAAAAATGTTTTGAAATATTTTATCTTTTGTGTAATGAATCTAGAACATTTGAAAGTTTAACTTTTTAAATTAAATTAAGAAATATACAAATGATATTCAAATAATTTTTTTGACATATCATATAAACATAATATTATTTCCAGAGCAACTAAAAGTCCAAGTTCAAATAAATTTTATATTTTACTATTTTCCCACCTCTTCGGTACTAGATGGATCACAAACAATAATAAAAGTGTAAAATTACATTAATCAATGTCAGTAGCCTTACTGCACTGAAAAGAAAGTAAAAAAACACTCCCCCACACACTAACAAGTAAATTGTGAAAGGGAAGCTAAGGAAAAAAAGCTTTTGTTGGTAACCTCAGTGGAAAAAAACCAGAGTAAACCAAAAGTAAAAAAAGAAAAAGAACACTAAATAATCTTATTTTATGCTACTTAAAACAAATCTTTGAAAATGTATACAGTACAGTAAATGTAAAATTAAATTATATCTGGCCTCTTTAAATAAATGTCTCTTTCAAATCGTACATCGAAAACCCTTAATGCTAATATGAAATGACAACTGACTCTCAGAAACCAGATTATACATATAAAACATCATGTTCATGTCTTGTATGATGTGTATATTGGTTCTACTGTAATTTGTGTGGTAAGAGTTCACATTTACACATTTAGTTATTATTTCACAGTTACTATCACCATTGACAGGAAATGGGCTGAAGAACACTAGCTATTTAAAAAAATGTATAATAGATTATAATTTTTTGAACACACTCTGCTATATCAAGCTATAATTTATATCAAACACGTTACCCTCTTCAGTTAGAAAAAAATATAGAAAAATAACTTTACCGGCAACTGAGGATAACAGGTAGAGAAAGAAGATGAACTGCATCGCCTGCGCCATTTTCTGACTTCCCCTTTTTACTTCCCCTACTGGAACATATGTTAGAGAACCCAACCCCAATATGCAAGACATGTAAATTGACTAAGGCTACTTCCACATTAATCCGGGTAGATTTTTTTAAAAGACTCTCTGTTTACACTTGCATTTTAAAACATGAAATTGATAACATCCCAATATTACACATGCATGCAAATGTAAGAAGTTTTGGCTTTTTAATGGAAAAATAAAAATTAATCCACATGGAAAGCTTCATTTTTGCTTGACAAACAAGCCATCGCAGTGTGAATCACACACCTGTGTGTAGTTTTTAATGAGAATGCTCTATTGAAGTAAATGGTGTTAGAACATGAGAGCCTTGACAAAGAGAGCACAGAGACATGTGTGTGTCCAAATAACACTATACATTCAGCTTGGGCTATACAAGACAAAACAGACAAGACAAGACGAAAACAGACTATACGAGACAATAGAAGGTTATTATACATGGCTATTTAAATAAATGCGTTAATAACCCTTTAACGAAAATTCATTTTAACAGCACAGATTTTATTAATTTAATTAATGTAATTAAAATAATAAAAAAAAGCAAATTAGTTGCTACTAAGTTTTATTACTGCCCTAAGTTTGTGGTGCCTATTTTATCAGTGCCATTTTAACTTCTTTTGACAAAGAAGACATGTGTGGGTCTTTCCATAGGTACTAAATAAAACACAATGTGTGCATGCTGTGATATAAAGCTCATCAGCATTCTGCACATTGCCTGTCTTTTTAACATGAAAGTGTGTTGGTTTCACAAGTCATGTCATAGTTGTTTACTTTTATTCATGATCCTCACTTCATTTAGCATTTTTGGTTTTGCATTTTTATGTGTATATATATATATATATAAAACTCATTTCAAGATCATTTAAGTGCTTTATCATTAACATTTTCACAAAAGAGTTTAATGTCATGTTTGATATCTTAACATCAGTGTATAAATTCTAATGCTCTAACATTGTACATTACAAAATAAGCAGCAGTCTGTTTTATTTTTATTTAGCAAGCTTTTAACACTTTGCAGTGCTGAGCTGTGAGGGAAGGATGTGGTTGAGCTTGTGGTTGGGTTTAGTGTTTAAGCTATTGCAATGGCCATTTTTAACCAGTTTGTTGGGTTTGACAAACAACAGAAAGAAAACATGCAAACATATTTATAATATAATATATATTTTTACTTGCTTACAAGCAAAACATAGAGGTCTATATATCTACTCAAGAAAAGAAAAATAAAAAAGTAACAATATATAGTGTACTTCGAGTAATCCTTAGAAAACCTTTTTTTTTTTTTTTTTTTTGCACTGCAGGAGGGGGTCTCTCCTGCAGTGCAAAAAGGACAGGGGACATAGTTGTTTTTAATTAAAAGAAACAAATGTACAAATTAGAGTCAAATAACACAATATAACATTTATGGGAATCATTTTTATTTTAAGTATTGTGGTTGCAGATAAAAAAAAGCATGAATCAAAAATGTAAAAATATATCGTACAAAACAAAGATGAAATGAAAGTTACGAGAATCACAAACAATCGTTTATTTTTTTGTTTCATTTGTTTCAAATATTGTTATTGTGCATGTTTGTTTGAACGTTCTGTGCATGCAGTGCCGGGTTTTACAATTATTTTATTTAAATCAGGTCATCATCATTGGTTCACTAGTTCTAGACTGACAGCCCCTCTTCCAGCCAATCAATCAAAGAGGAGAGTTGACTTTATTACCATGTGACTTATGACTGCTGTGGCTAATTAATACATTTGTCGTTTCAGGAACAACTTGTAAGATGTAGAAGTACAAGATATACATTGATTCTGAGAGTACAATTTATTTGTATTATACTTGAAAATATCAAATGTATGTAAGTGTAGCGCAGTGGTTAAGGTTTTGGACTTTCAAAGGTTGTAGATTCAAATCCTAGCACCACCAAATTGTCATTCATGGGCCCCTGAGCAAGTCCCCTAAAGCTCAAATGCTAAGTTGTATAAAAATGATATATTAAATACATAAAAGGGAAAAAGACATATAAGGCATTATGTCTTTTATAACATATAAGGCATTATTTTGGCTCCCAGTTTGGCAACAGTGACCTTTGGGTTTTGATAACCATGCTTCCTGGAATGATTTCAACATATTCTAAAAAAGTATTTATTTCCCCTTTGAAATTGAATGAGAAACCCTGTTGTTTATAGTGATTAAAAACTGCAGCTATTCTGCCATCTAGTGGCACACAGTTCTTGTTAATTATGAACATAATTAAAATAGCTTGTGACAAATGGATTTCTGAAGAGTATTATGTATACCGAACAAAATTATAAACGCAACACTTTGTTTTTTGCCCCCGTTTTTCATGAGCTGAACTCAGTCAAGGTCTAAGACTTTTTCTATGTAAACAAAAGGCCTATTTCTCTCAAATATTGTTCACAAATCTGTCTAAATCTGTGTTAGTGAGCACTTCTCCTTTGCCAAGATAACCCAGCATGATTATTTCACAGGTGTCCCTGAGGCTGGCCACAATAAAAGGCCACTCTAAAAGGTGCAGTTTTATCACACAGCACAATGCCACAGATCTCGCAAGTTTTGAGGGAGCATGCAATTGACATGCTCACTGCCAATAAAGCAACCATGCTGCTAAATGCTCAGATTAAAACAGACCAATTACATGCAGCAAAATAGTGAAGCTCACATTCATTGAAGTTAATTATTCAGATATACTTGCCTGGGATATATGGCCAGTGTGAGACAGACAACTAAATAAAAGAGAATAATTTACAATCTGAGTGACTCTGAGTTACTCTGATAAGAGCAGAAATCATTGACATTGACTACAGTCCAGATCCATCCTCAAAGTTCTCGAGTTGCTCAAGAAAAAATTAATTAATTAAAATTGCCCAGTTTTAAAAACATTTAATAAAAATTGCAGTTGTCATTCTGGAAATGTTATTTGGCAAGATATTTTCATGCCAATAAGATCTAATGGAACAAGTCTTAATTTGATTACAGATGAGTAAAACAATTTTCAAAATTCAAATAAATTAAAATGACATTATTTTGCTTTTATTTCTCACAAAAGGCATCCAACTGAGTTTCTTACAATACTGAGTTTCTTACAATATTTTATCATTCTTATTCACTGTGTAATAAATGTCTTGAGGTGTTGTGAATTCCAATGACTTGTAAATATTTTCTGCTTCTTGATTCTAAAGACATGAAGAAGAAAAAGCCCTTTTAAGGAAAATATATGAAAAAACAAATAAACCATAAATACTGTATATTTTAAAACAGATCCATAGATATAAAACATTTCCATTACATCAATAAGACCTTGCAGTTTGTATGTTTTAAATAAACAAACAAAAGAGCTTTAAGCACTGTAATAACAATAACTCAGAAAAAAAAATGAAAAATTATTTTAAACACTTCGTATCTCGACTATGATAGGGGTGCTGTCATTGTGGCTCACTCCTTTGGGGTTCATAGAAATGGAATTATTAATATTATTAATATTTATGTTTGTTTATTCAGACCCAGATTATGTTTATGCATACAGTATTCTTAAACAATAAGTTATGGGAAAGAGTAGTGGAAGCCAGGCTGAGAGAAGAGGTGACCATCTGTGAGCAACAGTATGGTTTCATGCCGAGGAAGAGCACCACAGATGCCTTATTTGCTTTGAGGATGTTGATGGAGAAGTATAGAGAAGGACAGAAGGAATTGCATTGTGTATTTGTGGATTTAGAGAAAGCGTATGACAGGGTGCCGAGAGAGGAGCTGTGGTACTGTATGAGGAAGTCAGGTGTGTCAGAGAAGTATGTGAGGGTGGTGCAGGACATGTATGAGGACAGTGTGACAGCAGTGAAGTGTGCAGTAGAAACGACAGACTGGTTCAGGGTGAGGGTTGGACTACATCAAGGATCGGCCGTGAACCCTTTCCTGTTTGCAGTGGTGATGGACAGGTTGACGGACGAGGTCAGACAGGAGTCTCCCTGGACTATGATGTTTGCGGATGATATTGTGATTTGTGGTGAGAGTAGTGAGCAGGTGGAGAAGAGCCTGGAGAGGTGGAGGTATGCGCTGGAGAGAAGGGGAATGAAAGTCAGTAGGAGTAAGACAGAGTACATGTGTGTGAATGAGAGGGAGGGCAGTGGAGTGGTGCGGTTGCAGGGAGAAGAGGTGGAGAAGGTGGAGGAGTTCAGATACCTGGGGTCAACAGTGCAAAGTAATGGAGAGTGTGTTAGAGAAGTAAAGAAAAGAGTGCAGGCAGGGTGGAGTGGGTGGAGAAGAGTGACAGGAGTGATTTGTGATAGAAGGGTATCTGCAAGAATGAAAGGGAAAGTTTATAGGACTGTGGTGAGACCTGCGATGTTGTATGGATTAGAGACAGTGGCATTAAGTAGAAGACAGGAGGTGGAGCTGGAGGTAGCAGAGCTGAAGATGTTGAGGTTTTCATTGGGAGTGACGAGGATGGACAAGATTAGAAATTAGTTTATTAGAGGGACGGCGCATGTAGGACGTTTTGGTGACAAGGTGAGGGAGGCGAGATTGAGATGGTTTGGACATGTGCAGAGGAGGGATATGAATTATATTGGTAGAAGAATGCTGAGGATGGAGCCACCAGGTAGGAGGAAAAGAGGAAGGCCAAGGAGGAGGTTCATGGATGTGGTGAGGGAAGACATGCAGGTAGTTGGTGTGAAAGAGGCAGATGTAGAGGACAGGATGGTATGGAGACGGATGATCCGCTGTGGCGACCCCTAATGGGAGCAGCCGAAAGAAGAAGAAGAAGATTCTTAAACAATAAATGCCTTAAAACAATTAATGACAGCACGTATGTTTATGATTCTTCAGGTGTTAGAGGCCTATGTATATTGAATTCTGAGTTTAAAAAACTATTGAAAAAAACTGGAGCAAATTAATTATAAAAAGCACTGATTTTTATACTGTACAAGTGAGTAATATCTGAAGCGTTGATTTTTGAACCGCTAAAATTGATTGCTTTCCTAAAAGGTTGAATCAAAGGAAAACCTACAGTGTTTTATTTCTAGATTGGATATGGTTTTGGAAAATTATTTGCAATTTGAAAGTACACTGAGGAGTGCCACCCTGCTCCCTGTTAAATGCCACACTTTGTCATAGTAAGCATGTAGGCCTAGGTTGTTTTTTTTTTTTTTATATAAATAATTTGATGTAAAATAATAGCAAATTATAAAAACAGGATATGAATAATTACGACTTTTAAAAAAAAACTAACTTTTGTTTTTAGACACTTCTCATGTTACCTCACAGTAAGTGTATGAGTAGAATAAGTAATATGTATGGAAATTATTTTTGGGGAAATAACAGAGCGGTAACAAAAAGCACTGTAGAAAAGAAAGAACTAGAAAGAAAATATAAAATAAACAAATTCCTGTTTTCAAAAATGCAGTTTAAACATTTATGCAATCAATAGATGCTATCTCTGGATAGATAATACAAAAGCATGTCAAAATAAACCTGTTAGTGTGGGTAACAGTATGATTGCTTGAAGAATTTATGCTGCCAAACATAAGCCATAATCAAATTATTTTATTAAATTATATAATATTCATAGACACCAGAAATAAACGCTCCTTTTTATGAACAGGAACATTTATCTTATTGCTTGCAAATAAAATCGCCTGGGAAAAATATATCTGGACAGATTATATGAAGATTTGCTAGTAAAAATTTGAATTAAACCAGAATAATTGGATAGAATTGGATATTTTTGGAAGAAAAGAATAATTTTTGAAGAAAATTATTTCACATAAGAAGAATTAATACATGACCATATATGGCTACCAGAGGAACTGATTTAGTTGGTTAGTTAGTGAGTTAGTTAATTTGGTGATGTGATGAATGTCAGCAGAATGTATTCTACAGAAGCATTTTAAAGGTTTCGCCCTATTTATCTCTATTTCACTTTATAACAAAATGCCTGAATGAACATGAATTATGGAAATAACAAATTGACAACAATATTTTAAACCAAATTACTTTTCTTATTTAAATTTCTTATAATAACAATTTCCATCCCACTATGACAGCGTTTCAGAAATTATCCTATGCAGCAGGATGTGTTACAACATTTAGGGCTGCAGCATTTGTGTTAATATACTTTTTTACTTAACCATGCATTATAAACCATTAAGATCATTTTAATTTAAATTTTAAATGAGAAACAAATTAATACGATATTCTTATTTTGTAAAACCTAAAAATGATCATTTGATGGCATTTACCTTGTTTCCAGGATTTGCAGTTCTCTCACCATAAGTCTCAGCTGGCTTCCTAACATTACAGTAAACAGTACCAGCAGTTTCAAGCTTCTCTGACTCCTCAGTTGTCTGTAATTCATTTCCCTCCTGCAGACATGGTTTAACCACACTGTTATAAACACCATATACTGTGTTCTTTACATGTAAATAATGTGCAAATAATGTGCAAAAGAGATTTCTATTGTCAAAAGGTCACCTTAACTCCTTCATGGGCTCTGATGTCAGATTCTAGGAAGTTTGGAAATGAAATGGTTTATAATTTTATACAAAACTCAAGATGAAATATCAGACATCATTTTGAATATCAGTTTATCACACAACATCTGATGAGTCATGCCAAAGTCGCTGATCCCCATTTTTACAAAAGAAAAAAACACAAAAGCAACAAATATCCCCACTAATAATTTTAATAAATAATTTCCACTAATATCTAAACATTTGTTACTTATTGTAATGATAATTAATATATACTTATTATTAAATAAAAATACATAACAGATAAAACATGTAATTACCTGTTGTCCTATTGTTTTTTTTGTAAAGAAAATAGATGATGATACTAATGAAACCAAGACCTACAGTAACTGTGATTACAGGGATTAACAGGATTACAGTATTATTTAATGGTGGCACTGAGGGTGGTTCTTTGTCTCCTATGGAAACAAATGTTTATTAGGATCAATATACAATGTATTACATATGATGCTTTCCAATGGACATAATATTGAATAAGAATGTTGTATAAGTGCAAAAGTGAGTATGAGGTGTAAAATAATGTTATGTATGTGTGCTCATACCTTTAGAAAGGCAGAGTTGTTTTACATGTTGCATATCCATATTGGCAGTTTCCCAGCTGGCTGGGTTGCTATGATTACAAATGATTATGCCATTTCTGATATACAATAAAAGCAGGAAGTTTCCAGATTCTTTCTTTGTTTTGTTGTCACAGTGATCACTGTAGCAGTTAGAGGTAACTGAGAAATACTGAGTCTTACAGATGAAAGTTACTTTACAAGTGCCATTACTTTGCTGGGGAGAGGCATTAAGGACTGGTTTCTCTACTGGATCTGGGATACACACATGCAGATACATTAATGTCCTTCTACTCCATGGAAAAATTTGTATATAAGCAAAACACATTTATATTTACTGAGACTATCACATAATTAAATAAACATGTATTTTTTAACTGGTAAAAATAACATTATTGTATCAGTTTGTTGGCTATTAAACTCACCCAACACACATAATTGGTACTTTGCAACATCTATTCTTTTTTCACTATTTTCTGCTTCTGCTGTATAGATTCCACTATCATTCTTCTGTAAGTTCTTCAGTGTCAGACTGAAAGTTCTTTCATTGAACTCCACCCTGTCTTTATGATATTTGGATGAAGGTTTACTGTTCCACACAATGAAATTACTTGTGTTAAATGTCCATTTTATCAAGGTATCATTAGGAATTTCCTTTTGTACATCCAGTTGAACGGAGCTGTTAACCAGCTTAAAAACATCAGTGGCTGTAGGAAGAGCAAAAATAAACTGTTTAGTTATGTTTAAAAACCTTTCACACAATAATTTAAAAATACAAAAATAATGTATATTTATCCCACATGCACAAGTGACCATGCAATGGTATATATATATTGACAGTTTGTACAATGTAATTCTTAAGTAAATCTACAGGTAAACTACAGCAAATAATAAAGAAAAAAACAATATCAAAAAGTAAAGAGAAAGGAAAAAATAAATTAATAATGAGGCATAAGAAAGTCATAATTATTTGTGACATAAGTGTGTGAAGAAGTGCATGTATATATATGAAATTAATTATATAAATATTTACATATATGACATTAGCATGAAGTATTTTTTCATAAAAAATATGGAAGATGGAGGTGTACAATGTATAGCTTGCAGTAGGTTTGCGAAAATACGCAATATGTATATATAAAATATGTAGTGTGCAAATAAAATTCAATAGTACTGAGTGCAATGATATTAAGAGTGCTGAATTCAGTGTGTTGACAGATGTAAATATGTACTAAACACATAACAGAGTCAGAGTCAGCACTTGTGGTCTGCAGTGAGACTGTATAAAAGTTTGTGCAGGATTTTGATAGCCTGAGGGCAAGAACTTCATCAGCCCTTAGCTACTGTAAGGCTGGGAGTTTATTTACAATGGTGAGTTCTGGTGCTCTCACGACTCTCTGCAGGGCTTTGTGATCTATGCAGCTGCCATACCAAATGGTCAGGTATCCAGTTGGGATGCTCTAAATGTCAAGTCAAGTCAAGTTTATTTCTATAGCGCTTTTCACAACAGACATTGTCTCAAAGCAGCTTTACAGAAATCAACAGTCAAGGTGAATGGTGTGCATTTATCCCTGATGAGCAAGCCGTGGCAAGGAAAAATTCTAGCTATTCTAGGAACTACTAGAAGTCCAGAGTTTTGAAATCTCAGGGAGCATGACGGATTGTAGCGTGTTAAAAGACTGGATAGATACATGGGAGCCAAAGCATTTAGGGCTTTATAAGTAAGAAGCAGTAAATGATGCATCTGAAGAAGTTGGTGAGGATTTCAGGGGGAGGCCAAAAGTCCTTAATCTGTGCAGAAAGTAGAGTTGCTGGTGAGCTGTTTTTACAACTGACAGGGTGTGCAGAGACCAGGACAAGTGGTCAGAGAGGTAGACACCAAGAAACGTGATGCTCTTGACTCTCATTAAGGTGGTCTCGTAGATGTGTAAGGGGGTATAGTTAACCTTCTGCACCTTTATGAATTCCCATCATCTTTTGGTTTTGCTGATGTTGAGGCAGAGGTTGCTATCATTGCTCCATTGTGATAGCACTCTCACCTCATCTCTGTAGGCCGTCTCATCTCCATTAGTGGTGAGGCCCAAGATGGAGGTGTCATCCACAAACTTAAAGATGATTTTGGAACTGTGTTTTGCAACACAGTCATTTGTGAACAGGAAGTAGATGAGGGGACACAACCCTGTGGAGCGCCAGTGCTCAGAGTCAGAGTGGAGAAGTAGTAGTTGCCTAAGAACCTTGTCTTTCGCTAAAGTGATGGTGTTCTCTGTTGATTATTTTTCCTATATGCAAATTGGATTGGCAAAAATTGGTAAGGAGGCACAGATGTGGTTTTTAACAAGTCTCTCAAAGCACTTCATAATGGTGGGGGTTAGTGTAACCATGGTGGTCTTTTTGAAGCATGTGGGGATCACATACAGATTAAGGAAGAGATTTATAATGTCTGTAAAAACCTCTGCTATCTGACTGGCACATGCTTTGAGGGCATGAACACCTTCAGGACCTGGCACTTTTCCTGGGTTGACTGCCCTGAATGATCTAAGCACATCATGCAGGGAGATGGCTAGAGCACAGATGTTACCATCTCTTGTTAGTTTCACTGCAGGGAAGGTCTTGTTATTCACAAACCGAGCATAGAAGGTGTTCAGCTCATCATATAGAGATGCAGACATTCCCATGTCACAGGTTTCTCCAACCTTTCCTTTTCCTCCTGTAGTCAGTAATCGTGTGCAGACCATTCCACATGCACTTGAGGTCAGACACTTGATAGTTTGCTACCATTTTGTCTTTGTTACTTGTCTTTGCAGACCTGATGGCCCTCTGAAGGTCATTCCTATTCTTCCTGTATGCCTCCTTATCACCAGAGTTTTAAGCTGAATTGAGTGCTTTATGTTTGGCCCAGACATCAGCATTCATCCAGGGTTTCTGGTTTTGGAAGGATTTGACACGGATTTTTTGAACAATGATTTCAGTACACATACTGGTGTAATCTGTGATGATGTTTGTGTATTTGTCTGTGTCCACTGCATCGCACTAAAGCTGCCAGTCTGTGTTGTGAAAGCAGTCCTGAAGTGTGAAGATGGCTTCCTCACTCCATTGATAGATTGGAAGAAAAAAAAACCCGTTCTAAAAATTAATACCACCCCTCAAATAAATAAATAAATAAATCAATAAATCAATAAATTTACCATGTTGTGAAGCCACTTTTTGCTTTAATGACAATAGGATATTTCTTTACTAGCTTTGCACACCTATACTGGGAAATATTTGCCCAGGCTTCATCTTTGTAGAGTTGTTCAAGTTCCACTCAAGGGCATTCAACTTCCTATACCTAAGCCATTGTATTGTTTATCTGGTGGTATGTTTAGGATCATTGTTGTGTTGGAAGGTGAATAACCTGCACATCTTCAGCTGTCTAGCAGAGGTTTTCCTAAAAAATTTGGACATACTTGGCAGCATCCATTTTCTCTTCACCAATCGCCCAGTCCCAGCTGACGATGAACCCAGGGACTGATCACTTTACCAAACCAGATATAGACTAAAGTTCTTGTTTCTGCATTCAGCAAACGTCCAGCAGTCTCATTTTAAACGTGACCCCTGTGTGTAATGCTGCATGATGGCACTCCTGGCACTGCTGAATGATTATACCAATGGAAGAATAAGGAGAGAAAGAGCCTTCAGGGACTATAATAATTTCCTGGCCTGTGATGATGACTTATAAATAAGCAAATTAGAGCCCTAGAGCTGTGCTCTTAAATCTATGTGCTGATTGGGTTAGATACTACAGAGGGCAACACTCCAGAAGCATACCATCCCTGTCCAAAAACAGGTCCTTAACACTCTGCTGTTAATGGCAACCAGTTGTTTCGAGTGGAATTGAGAAAGACAGGGAAATGTTTTAGACAAATATTATTTATAAAAAATTCAACTTTCTTGTATATAATATAATTCTATGAAATCTAATCCTATATGTCTGGTATATCACAACTGTCCTTGAGTGCCATAATGCCTGACATTTTGGATTGTATTATTAATAGGGGTAGATTATACATCAGGTTTCCCTACACTGTGCAAGCACAGGGTGAGATTAAAATGTGATTTTTAGCAATGTCCGGTTTCACAAATATAATAGGTGCAATTGACTGCACGCATATTTCTATAAAAGCTTTGTATAAAAACAAATTTGTTTATGGTAATAAATACTGTCTACTTCCACAGTTGACAGAAGCAGCAACACGTTGCCACTCGTGCTGCTTACTTTAATTAGTGATTCTGCTGCTGTGGTCACCAAATAACATTGTTTTTTGGGGCTCCACCTCCCATACAAGAAAATGTTACGTTTCTTTGCTCTTTTCTCACCTGTCACCATTATTCACCGTAACAAAAAGTAACCGTAACAAAAATATTTACACTCAGGTAATGCATTTTGAAGGCATACTTGATATTTACTGTATAATAACAGACCTTTTTAAAATTATGTCCATCCATTAAGAGAAAGTACAAAGCATAAATAATAAGAACCCAGCCATTAGGGTTGCACAAGCCAGTGCACTCTTAGTGCCGGTCCCAAGCCCGGATAAATGGGGAGGGTTGCATTAGGAAGGGCATCCAGCGTTAAACATGAGCCAAATCAAATATGCAGATCACGAAAGAGATATTCATACCGGATTGGTTGAGGCCCGGGTTACCAACGACCACCACAGGTATCATTAGCCAACAGGGTACCGGTGAAAATTGGGCCACTGTTGGCCAAGGGAGGAGAAGGAGAGGAGGAAGATGTCTACAGAGATGGCAGGGAAAGGAGAAGTGTAGGAGAGTGGAGGTTCGGGTTGGTATTTTAAATGTTGGTACTATGATGGGTAAAGGGAGAGAGATAGCTGATTTGATGGAGAGGAGAAAGGTAGATATGTTGTGTGCCAGGAGACCAAATGGAAAGGGAGTAAGGCCAGGAACATTGGAGGTGGGTTTAAACTGTTCTATCATGGTGTGGATGGGAAAAAAAATGGTGTAGGGGTGATCCTGAAGGAAGAGTACAGTAAGTGTGTAGTGGAGGTGTAGAGAGTTTCTGACAGGGTGATGAACGTGAAGCTGGAAGTTGAAGGGGTGATGATAAATGTCATCAGTGCTTATGCTCCACGAGTGGGTTGTGAGATGGAGGAGAAGGAAAAATTCTGAACTGAGTTGGATGAAGTGGTAGAAGGTATACCTAGGAATGAACGATTTGGTGATTGGTGCAGACTTTAATGGGCATGTAGGTTAAGGGAACAGAGGTGATGAGTAGGTGATGGGTAGGTATGGCTTTAAGGAGAGGAATGTGAAAGGGCAGATGGTGACAGATTTTGCTAAAAGGATGGAAATGGCAGTGGTGAACACTTATTTTAAGAAGAAGGAGGATGATAGGGTGACCTATAAGAGTGAAGGAAGGTGCACACAGGTGGACTATGTTCTATGGAGGAGGTGCAACCTGAAGGAGATTGGAGACTGTTAGGTGTTGGCAGGGGGCAGTGTAGCTATACAGCATCAGATGGGGGTCTGTAGGATGGTTTTGGAGGTGAAGAGGAAGAGGAGGAGAGTGAAGACTAAAAGAAGAATAAGATGGTGGAAACTGAAGGAGTGTATTGTGAGATTCAGGGAAATGGTCAGACAGGGGCTCGGTGGTGGTGAGGAGGTGCTGAATGGTTGGGCAACTACTGCAGAAGTGATAAGGGAGACAGCTAGAAAGGTACTTGGTGTGACATCTATAAATAGAAAGGAAGACAAAGAGACATGGTGGTGGAATGAGGAAGTGCAGGAAAGCATAAGAAGAAAGTACATTCTTTCGGCTTCTCCCGTTAGGGGTCGCTACAGCAGATCCTCCGCACGTTTGATTTGGCACATGTTTTTACGCTGGATGCCCTTCCTAACGCAACCCTCCCCAATTTATCCGGGCTTGGGACCGGCACTGAGAGTGGCTGGTTCCCTGACCGGGGATCGAACCCGGGCCGCAGCGGTGAGAGCGCCGCATCCTAACCACTAGACCACCAGGGAACCTAAAGCATAAGAAGAAGAATTTGGCAAAAACAGAATTGGGATTGACAGAGAGATGCGAAAAGTAGGCAGGAGTTCACATCCTTCTGTAAATTTCCGTTTCATAGTACATATATATATATACATCTGTATATTATATTCATAGTACATATATATATACAGTTATGTTCAAAATAATAGCAGTACAATGTGACT
>JAAIIK010000040.1:4252389-4275676 GCA_014706435.1 Silurus glanis
TTCTGGTTAGTCACATTGCACTGCTATTATTTTGAACATAACTGTATAAAACATTTAACAGAGTCAGTTGGCAGTTGTGATCTGCAGTGGTCTGCAGTGAGACTCTATATAGGATTCTGATAGCTTTAGGTGCAAGAACTGTTCTTAGCCGAGTTCTGGTGAGTTCTGGTGCACTCACTGGTGCACTCACAACTCTCTGTGTAGCCTTGCAATCTAGTACCGTGCAGCTGTTGACTTAATTTATTTTAATTTCTAGGCTGTAATGTAAGAAAAGCTAAAGATTTTTACAGGGTGTGATGACTTTCGGAAGGCTCTGTAGGCATGTAGACAAGATTCAATGATTTAATGATAAAAGTGCTTGTTTCTGCATTCAGCAAAAGTCAGGGGCTGTATCCCAAATCCTAGAACAGTATTAATGGATAAAACATATTTATAATCAGGTACTGCTTTTTGTAAGGCATGCATAAAATTTATAATAGCACATCTTTTTATTATTTATTTATGGATTATGTCCATTAATTAAGAGAAAGCACAAAGCTTAAATAAGAAGGCTACAAGTAACCATAGGCATGACATGAGCAAAAAAAACAAATGTGATTTCTTTTTTGCATGTGAAATGAATCTTTAAATTGATATACTGTATAATAAGTATTTAAACATAGACAACAAAGAAAATCGAGACCATTCACTGTCAGGGACATAAGCAAATGTAACCATTAAAAACTAGATGTGGCCATACCAAAGGATGTGACAATTTGTAGTAAAAGTGTAAAACTATTCAATGTCAGTTGCCTTACCGCACTGAAAAGAAACACACCCTGACACTCTCCTTCACACTGACAGTGAAATGTGAAAGGGAAGCTGTGGAAAGGACCTTTTTGTAAACCAAAATTAAATAAGACCACTTAACAATCATATTTTGCAGCACTTAAAAATAGAAAATCTTACAGTACATGTAACCTTTTTTAAACGAATTCCTCTTAAAAATTGTAGTTATGTACTGTATAAGACACAGAGATCAAATACATATAAAACATTTAATATAAATGTTTTATGGACTGTCATGTTCATGTCTTGTATGATGTGTATATTGGTACTACTGTAAGAGATCACATTTCTACTGTAAGAGATCACATTTAGTTGTTATTTTACAGCTACTATCATCATTGACAGAAAATAGGCTCAAGAAATTTGGCAACTTCAACACTAGCTATTTTTCATAATGTATAGTATATATTTTTTTTTTTAACACTTTCTACTATATCAAACTGTAATTAATATTAAATACTTTAACCTCTTCAGTTAGAAAGATTTATAAAAAACATTACTTTACCTTCAACTGTGGCCAACAAGTAGAGAAAGAAGACGAGCTGCATTGCCTTCTCTATGTTGTGGCTTCCTCTTTCCACTTCCCCTACAATATACAATCAGGATTGCTAGAGACACACATTTAATATGGAGCCATGTAAAAACTAAACTGTTCTTGTCTTTACCAGTTAAAGCAGAAGCTGAGTCAAACAAGAATAAAACTTCAGTCAAAAAAATCAGTCAAGGGAAAAGGGACATGGGATGGGAATGATGCATATAAAATTACAAAATTCAGAATGGCTGTTTTTAAAAGACTACTTTTACATACATCTGGATAGATTTTAAAAGGCTCTCTGTCTACACTTGCATTTTAAACATTTTTCCGCACTTGTTCACACTGAAAGGTATAAAAATGCTTACATCTCAATATTACACATGCATAAAAATGTAAGAAAATTTTTACACGTATCCTTTTGAAAAGCTCCATATTTGCTTGACAAAAAAAACAAAACTTTTTTTTGTATGTGATGAAATTCTTTTTGGTGAAAACCCATCACCATCTCCTGTTTGCTCTGTCCACAAGCTATTTACAGATGTATTTTCAAATTAATCCATATTAATGTAGATAAAGCCTTACAATAATGATTCATATAACACACTGTGGAACAGGTCTGTAAATAAACAATTCATAGCAATTTCCTGACCTAATAACTAAGTTTCAGGTAATAGAAAATTTCTCGAAAATTGTTCACAGAAATAGGATCATTTTATAGCTAAAGTTTAAAAGAAGCAAAACATGACTATATTTTACCATGCTTTGGCCCATATAATAAGTCCATTTTTCTCTTTGTGTTTAAGTAATCTCATATTATGTCTCAAATATATTATGATCGATACGTCACATGCTCCAGTCTACACTGTAGTAACACCTGTTTTTTCTTACTGACCACTTGATCCTCATACAGTAACAAACCTAGCAGCAAAAATAGTATAAAAACTTTCTTTCGGCTTCTCCCGTTAGGGGTCGCCACAGCGGATCCTCCGCATGTTAGATTTGGCACATGTTTTTACGCTGGATGCCCTTCCTAATGCAACCCTCCCCAATTTATCCGGGCTTGGGACTGGCACTGAAAGTGGCTGGGGTTGGTTCCCTGACCGGGGATCGAACCCGGGCCGCAGCGGTGAGAGCGCCGCATCCTAACCAATAGACCACCAGGGAACCCCGCAGCAAAAATAGTATACTTTGCTGAAATACGGTATAGAGATCGGGGAAACTAGTAAATCTCAGAGCATGAGAAATTCTAGGCTGCGTAGCCCTACCCACCAGAGCCAAGCGGCTCTTCGTAGGCAAACCGATAGCCGTCATAGACGCATCACTCGGGGAGAGAAAGCTAGCTAGCGTCTCTACCACAAGCGGCATCGTCCCGTAGCCGCGCTAATTAGCTCCAATAACATTCGCGCACAGCGAGAAACATCGGAAAAGCACGCGCGCACACGGGCCTCCCAGGACCCAGACACTTCGGTGCGCAGATCAGGGAAGGCGCTGAGGCTGTGACACAGGGCGCAGGAAACGTATCCAGCTCACTGGGTGTGCGCTGCTTCTGCTACACGACCGGCCAAGCTAGATCCAGCTCGGACCCGGCCCGTGCCACGACCTCAAGGAGCTCCTCGTACAGCACAGGCTGTGAGGAGTCCGCAGGCTCGCTAGCATCCACCATCTCATCCTCCTCGGAAAGAGAGACATGTAATGCCGCGACGCCCGCACCGGGAGAAGAAGCAGCCGCCAGGCATGCATCCTCGAATTTACCGAAATTCCTCCCACCTCGGAGGAAGAAATACGGAGCATCGCGTCACACGCACCGGAGAAGGAAAGGCCAAACGGGAACGGGAGCTCGGCTCGCAGCCGGGAGCGCATAGCCACACGGCTAAAATGCTAACGACCGATGCTACCCTCGAGAGCCGACTAAGCACGCTCCTAAGCTAAGCAAACAACACATCGGCTGCGTGTCACTATTAAACTGTTAAACTATCCATTAAATGAATAAGCAAAAATACATATTAGATTACTAAGAACAGCACATATGATGTTTTAAATTCTGTAAATCACCAGGACACCAAACGGAACATTTGCTATGTTTCCACATGGACGGTTTTAATTTCCAGATGTGTGCATCATGGCGGATTTTGGTGCCTGATTTAAGACTTGGCGCATCAGTAAAACAAATGTTTAGTGATTGAAACTAATGTTTTGCTGGAGGTTTTTTTTTTTTCTTTTCATATCTGAGTAAAGAAAGGACGTCGTAAATAAATGTGTGTTGCATTGAAGGTTTTAATTTTGTCTCTTTTATATTTATTTATATTTTTTAATAAAAATGGTCAAACAGAAATGCCCACTGCATTAATTTGCTGCTAATAAAAGTTTGTGCCATTAAAATTAATTTGTGTTAATGCGTTATTAACGTTAATTTCTCTCTCTCTCTCTCTCTCTCTCTCTCTCTCTCTCTCTATATATATATATATATATATATATATATATATATTAGCATTAGCTCAGCATCTCCCCAGATTTGATGTATTTGTGCTTATTTACACACTATTCTCCTGCGTGCTCACGCATTTCACGCACTAAATTAGATGTTTTTAGAATTGCATACAAAGACAGTATGCTCAGCTACATTGCTAGATTGACAGCTTCTCCTCCAGCCAATCAATCGAAGAGGAGAGTTGTCTTCATTCCCATGTGACTTAAGACTGCTGTGGCTAATTAATTTAAATTTAAAGTTTCATTAACATTTGGAGCATGAATGCAAATTAAATCGTAATATGGCATTATTTCCCCTGTGAAATTACTTGGGAAACCCTCTAGTTTATAGTGATTATAACTGCAGGTATTATGCCATTTAGTGGCACAAAGTTCTTATTTATTATTAACATAATTAAAATAGCTTGTAAATAATGTATTTCTGATGAGTACTGTGTACTATTTGGTATTATTAATGCCAATCACTGTCAGCTCAATCCAGGCCTCCATCAACTTATCAGTCGTTCCTGAGAATGAACATGCTCAAATAGTGGTAATTAGATTGGATTCAAATTTAATTGATGGTACTGGATGATGGAAAAATATCTATCTGTATTTGTTTAGAAACAATGGTGTCTGTAATGCTGAAGACACCATTGTTTCTGATCAACTCTCCAACTCTATTTGCAGAAATGCAGCCCCAAACTTGCAGGGAACCTCCACCATGCTTCACTGTGGCCTGCAGACTGCTCTTTGGCAAACAAACTGCCTCCAGTTACAGCCAAATATTTCAGATTTTTAATCGTCAGGCCATAGCACCTGCTACCATTTTTGTGCACCGCAGTTTATGTTTTTCTGCATAGTTATGCAACTTAGTCTTGTTTCCACTTTGTAGGTATGGCTTTTGGGCTGCAACTTTATCATGAATACTGTCTGTTGAGACATCTCCACAAAGTAAATGTGTGTACCAGAATCAAACCGGTTTCCAGCAGTTCTTTGCTACATTAAGTTTTTTTGGCCAACCGCTGTGTCTTTGGTCCTCAAAATTGCCCATTTCTGCAATGCTTCTAACTAACATCAACATAATACCAGGTGAAACCATGCTAATCACATGGTTAAAGTAGAGATTGGAAAAAACAAATGAAAGACTGGTTTAAAAACAGATAATTAACAGTTAATTTTCATTTATACTTCGCAAAAGCAAAAATATGTTACTAAAAGAACATTTACATAAAGAAAACTACTAAAAGAAAAACTAAGCAATTAATGCAATCAAAAACAGTGTTTAAACTATCTGGAGAAATGCTCTTGCACCCTCGTTCGCCTTCGTTTCGGTGTTATGCAGAAAAAAAGCCACAAAAAGCACCGCAGCATTTGTTGACCCCAGAGGGTTAGTTGCCGGATGTGTACATCATGGTGGAGTTTGGTGCTTGATTTAAGAAGTGGTGTAGACAAATATTTACTGATTAAAATTTTTTTTTCAGTGGAGTTTATTTAGTTTTTTTTTTAATATATATATATATATATATATATATATATATATATATATATATATATATATATATATATATATATATATATATATCTCTGACTAAAGAAAGCAGATTTTAATTTCGCCTCTTTTATGTTTATGTATTTCTATTTTTAATAAAAATAGTCAAACAAATGCGCACTTCATTAATCACGTGTTAATCAAATTAGTGCTGTTAAAATGAATTTGTGTTAATAAAGAGTTAATTTTAACAGACAGAATTTAAACCATTTAAAAATTTTGTTACCTAATGAATGTATCCAGGCTGAACAACCACTATATCGAACACAAGCAGCACAAAGATGATGATGATGATGTTCAGGTGATCAATGTCTCTGACCTCAGTTATGTTTACATCACTGATTCCCTCTGCCTCATCCACGTTATCCCCGTACTTCTTGTTGCTTACTGCCTTGCTCATTTGTTAGCTTCGTAAACTAGCCTACATCTGTGGTGTGTGATAACCAGGAAATGATACACCAGTGGTAGATTGAAAAAGCAGGACAGGAAATAGGTTTGTGGCACAAATGCAGTGAGCCATAGTTTAAAAATAAAGAAGCGAGCTTTGAAAATGTAAGAAGTAGAAAGTGCAGATATTTGTGTAAAAAATGCAATGAGTGAAAGTGTTAGTGTTAAGACGGTTCTCACACTGCTTCGCACACATTCCTTTGTCTGTTCAGTGTCTATAGAATATTTACGATGTTAGTATGTAAGGTATACAGGCAGTCTTTATCTGGGCTCACACATCTCCGGCTAGTATATCCTCTTGTCTAAACAGGAACAACTTTAGGTCAGCGTTCTTTCCAATGTGTGTATATATACGTGTCTGCTGCCTGCAATAAACCGAAAAGACAAAATTGCCCATTTCTGCAATGCTTCTAACTAACATCACATGGCTAATCACATGGTTAAAGTGGAGATTGGAAAAAACAAATGAAAGACTGGTTTGATAACAGATAATTAACAGTTAATTTTCATTTATACTTCTCAAAAGCAAAAATATGTTACTAAAAGAACATTTACATACAGAAAACTACTAAAAGAAAAACTAAGCAATTAATGCAATCAATCTGCCAAAAACATTGTTTAAACTATCAGGAGAAATGCACTTTCACCCTCTGTGTGAATAACAGTTTACATATATTTAAAGTGATAAAACTAGAAGGAAGTGAGGATCGTTCAAGAAAATATTCAAGAAAAACCTGTAGCTTATGTTTTATGTATAGTAAAACATTTCAACATCTGAAGCATATTAAGAATTTTTGCAGTCTGTCAAACATTAGCTAAACATTACTTGTCTACTGCTAGCAAAAGGTACAAATGAATCAAACTTATGCATTACACAAATCCATCTATCCTCATATCCTGATCTTCTCATACTGGTCTGATGGAGGATTCTTAATGTTCCGGTGCATCAGTAGCTAATTCATGTACTGCCATGGTGATGGCTAATTCTGGAAAATGGATCAGTACATAATAAAACCTCAACATGTCATTCATTTGCTATGGAAGTGAGCGTTAAACTCTGCTTCAGGACATCCCTCTCATAATGAAATCCATGCAATTAATTTTGATGTACAGTAGTTCCTCTATATATCGCGGATCAGACATCACAAATTGGCAATATCACGGGTTCTCATATGGAACATAACTATCTGACTATTGCGGATATAACGTGTTGTTTTTATCGAAACTGTACTGTATTACTGTAGTGAATTTATACAGTATATGTACTGTAGAGTAAAATGGCCCCAAAATGTGCATCATCAACAGCTTCTGGTAACGAAACTAAGCGGCAGAAGAGGAGGACAATGATTTTTTAAGAAAAGATCGAACTTTTGGACATGCTTCGCAGCAAGAGTTTTGCTGCTGTTGGCCGCCATTACGGGGTGAATGAGAGCACAGTATGCTATATTTTTAAGAAAGAAGCAGAAATCAGGATTACTGTGTCAGCCAGCTTCCGGCAAAGTGCAAATTTTTTTTTACAAAAGTACAAAATAAAAATATTGTAAGAGATGGAAGCTGCTTTGTCGTTGTGGATCGAGGACTCTCGTAAGAAAAATATTCCCTTGGACAGCAACATCATAAGAGAAAAGGCACGACAACTGTACAACAAAATCGCGTCTAAAGGTGAAGGAAATAAAGCAGAAGGTACAGTACTGAGGAACCACAACCAGGGACATCAGCAAATTCAGCGGAATTTCAAGCCAGCAAGGGATGGTTTGAATGCAGTATACAGTACAGTTTATTTTTAATAGTTTATTTTAATATATTTGTTATTATATTAAACATTACATGTGTTTATTAGTTTTTTTGTGCATGTAGTGTGCGATTTCTGTAAAAGTATAGGTTTATAGAGTGAAGTATACAGTACTTTAAAAGAGCCCATCAAGTTATCGAATTTTTTTTCCAGATATCCGAGGGATTACTGTACAATCAGGTTTTTATGAATAGCTTTTTAATTCCAGCCAAATAATAATTCCAGAAGTACTTTAAAATTCCAGAAGTATCCATGCACCTGGCCAATTATATATTCAGCCTCGGTTTAGTGTTATTTTAAGGATTTTCACTAAATTTTGGAGGGTTGCTATGAGAATTTATCCAAAAAAAAAATCTATAATGATTCATCTGGCACGAACTCACTGGCTGTTTCAGAGAGCTGTTTTACTTACATGGACATTTTACAAAACATCACACGAGTTTACAAATAATTGTGTGAAACTTTATTTTTCTTAATATTAGTGTTATTTAGTAACAGCAAATATTAAGATGGAAGGACAATGTTTTCATTTTTAACATGCATATTAGAATTAAAAGTGGCCCAGAGACACAAAATGACAAGAAGAAAAATTAGTTCTCTGCTTTTATTAATGTAAGTAACATCAAAGTAGTTACACACAGACAGTAGATACACACATAGAGGCACAAACACTCTTACCAGTTGTTAAAAGAGGTTACTGCTATTAGGGAACACCGTTTCCATGACGTCATGCACTTGGTCTGCAACAATGTTTAGGTAGGTGGTACATGTCAAAGTAACATCCACATACTGTACATTTAAACATACCTTATACTTTATAGGCTGCAAAACCAGCTGTGACCAGACAAGATCTCTAAAGGCGTGGTATCTGGCAACAAGAGAGCAGCAAGTCTTATGGTTCCATACAAATATGGGTCTTCCTTGAATCGGACTTGTGTGTGATGGCCGAGAAGACAAATCAGAACACACAACTGCAATACAAAAAAAAACAAAGAAAAAAAAAAATATGGACACAAAAACAAATATAAAACTAAATGAACAAATCTGAAAACGTTTCAGACAAACCGTTAGAGGGAAGTATAGCTTGTAAATGGAATCCTTTTATTGGACAAGACATCCGTCACTCAAGATACACAGGAAGTCTTCAATCTAAATGTTTCTTATCCACGTATGCAGTTTTGCGATTGAACCTTTTTTTTTTCATTGCTTCTAATCAAGTTGCGCTCCAATCCAGTAGGTGGCGGAATAACGCACCTTAAAGTTGGTACGCCAAACGCCATTCAAAGAACAGAAGAAGAAGAGATTTGCGTTCACTTTAAACTTTTTTTTTTTGCAACTTACATTTTTTGAAAATAAAATAACAAAGAAAATGTAATTAATTCAACGCTACTTTGAGGAAAGACATGCAGATGCAGTGGTTTTGGAGATGCTGCAAGCAAATTATGGCGTAAGTTGAGTTTGCTCTCTCTATAACAATTTTGAAAGACGCAGGTATGTTTCAAAGACAATTCTGTTCTTTATCTGCACTATGCTTATGAAGAAATCATTATGGTCCACCAGTTAGCAATCTGTGCATCGAATCTTAGTAGAATAGCTTTAGTGAATTAAGGTTAGTGTTAATTTTATATTCCTAAACATTTCACCAAGTCAGAAAAGTGAACTTTTGTTTGATGCCTTAGTTATATTATTACAACTAGTACATTTTGTAGTATTTATTTATACAAGACTAAATGATACTAATTGATACAAGACTAAAAATATTTTTTGGATCTGTTTTTTGTGTGTGTGTGTGTGTGTGTGTGTTTGTTTTAGGGCTTAGTTTTTTTTGGGGATCTCACAAATGAAGGTCACTTCAATGGCAGCATCGAACATCAGTGCCTGTTTCAGTTCTGCTTCCAAAACAGGATTTGGCACTGTAGACTTGCAATGTGCCCTGGGAGGTTAACAAATGAACAGTAGCATCTACCACACAAGTCGGCAAGTTATATCTGTAAAAAATGCACTTTTCATAATTGATCCAATAATAGGCTTGTTTAAAATAAGTTACTAAAACTACAAAAGTCACATTGTATGAGTGTGTCTGTTAAATCCATTTACACAGAAATCTTTTTGCAGGTCAGGATCAAGTGACTGTCACCTTGCAGTTAAGGAATTCATGTTATGTGTTCAACATTTGTTAAATACTTAAAAGCAGCAATGACATTTCTTACATAACCAGAGTTATGTCTAATACCATACCTCTTGCAGCACTTCCACTACATTTTGGTTTACCAGGTCTTTTGAATGAAAATGGGACCTAGGAATTTTTTTTCCTGCCAAGAAATACTCATTCTCCCTAACAGCTGTCTTAGAAATTAAAGCCAAATCGAATACTGAATGAGTTTGTTTACACAACGTTTAATTAACAGTTTATGCATTAAATACAAACAAATTTTCATAATAAATTGTTAAACCAGGTTGCGGCTACTCCGAGGTCCATCAGAAACTGGGCAATACTGGAGGCAGCTCATCAGCAAAGTGAGAAGTTCCTTACTTGGTCCACCTGTATCAAGGATCTCTTCTAATGTGCGATTATCAGAGAACTTCACAAACATTTGTACTTCCAATATCTGCCATACTCATTCATGTATATACATATATTTTCATATATCTTCTATAGTTTATACTTTTTATTTATCTACTTAAATGTTGGATAGTCGTACAAAGCATTTCACTGCATGTCGTACTCTGTATGTGTGTGTATGTGACAAATTAAATTTGATTTGATTTGACATGCTGTTAAATTCATAGTATGAGACATGAATCCTCTGCTTGCCCCATTGCACACATTGTACTTCACAATGTTGAATCTGTTGACACGGTTTTAATTAATTGGTCCAGAATTGAAAATAATGTCAGGAGCTATTAAATTGCCTTGCTTCCACAGAGTAAAAAAAAGTGAATTTTGTACAGTGTAATTAGTATTTCCATTCAACATACTTTTGTAGCTTACTCTATTGGTTCTGGGAGGTCAAGACAGCATGCCGTGGTTACAGGCTTATCATCCATGATAAGCCTGTATTCTCCATCAATAAGAAGAGAGCATGCACAAACTTTAAAATGTATAAATTCCCTGCTCCAAATATATAAAGAAAATATTAAATTAATCAAACAAACGTGTAACACTGGTTTTCTGCTGCAATCTGGTCTGACGTTATTCTTCTGAATATGCAGAAGTACCTTAACAGAAATCAGGCTTTATCAACAAATGTAATTTTTACATTTACAACATGTAATATTTAAAACTCTTTACAGTATCATTAAAAAAGCAATCACAAAAAAATTGGATTGTGGCTTATAAATACTGTTTTTAGATGTCAACCGATATGGGTTACAGTGGTACCTTGATCTACGAGTGCATTAATGTACGAGTTTTCCGAGGTACGAGCGGTCACTCAGTTGATTTTTTTGCTTTGTTACGCGAGCAAAAAATGTAGGTCGAGACGCCGCTGCTAGATGGCGAAGCGAAGCCAGAAAGCAAAGATTGTGACGAAAATTAAGATAAGCAAAGAAGAAAAAGTAAAAAATGTAAAGTTTAGGGATACGTAGTGTACAATAGTGATAGTAATATCACTGTGATATCGCCTCAACCCCTCCCACCCCCCTCCGCCAGCCTTTTCATTAGCTCAAGTCGTCTCCTCTCCAAGGTAAATACACTGAATATAACCTTATTATATCTTTACATACTCTTTCTATTATGTTTTTATACAAGATTTCTTATTTAGAAATGTATTTTCCTAATTTAATAACATGAAACATAAAAACGGGGTGGCATTTTGAGGGTTGGAACGTATTAATGCCATTTTAAGTATTTTCAATGGGGAAAATTGATTTGATGTGCGAGCAAATTGAGATACGAGCTCGTCCACAGAACGAATTAAACTCGTAAGTCAAGGTGTACCACTGTATTTTGAAATCCGGGCAGCCGATACCCGATATATGATGTAGATTTTTTTGCCCGGTTTTTAGTAAAGAGTAGGGGCCCAGTGGCGGCATCTGGTGGCCAAAACTCAAACATTCCCAAAATGTCCAGTTCCTGACATGGAGCTCATCAGCGACAAAGAGAACTCCAGTTGGCAATTCAGCTTAGCAAGTGAGCACACGAGAGGAAAAAAAGGAACAAGCTTGTGGTATTCAGTCAGACAGTAGATAGTGAAGTCCAATGTGTACGCACAAACTGTCTGCAATGCCCAGTAGACAGGGATTGTTAAAAGTTATAAAAAAACTTTTAACTCACCATCGCAAAGGCTCACCAAAATGTTTAAAGTGGGCGTGGCTATTTTAACAAAATGGCAATAACTCATGAACGGAATTAAATATCTTTTCTTGTTTGCCCCTTCCTGATTTCTTATTTTTTTGCATGTTTCACACTTTAATGTTTCAGATCATTAAACTAATTATAGTAAATAAATATTAGTAAAAAAAATAACACAAGTGAACACAACATGCAGTTTTTAAATTAAGGTTTTTATTATTGAGGGAAAACAAAATCCAAAACTACATGGCCCTGTGTGAAAAAGTGTTTGCCCCTAAACCTAATAACTGCTTGGGCCACCCTTAGCAGCAACAACTGCAATCAAGCGTTTGTGATAACTTCCAGTGAGTCTGTTACAGCGCTGTGGAGGAATTTTAGTCCACTCATCTATGCGGAATTGTTGTAATTCGGCCACATTGGAGGGTTATTGAGCATGAACCGCCTTTTTAAGGTCATGCCACAGCATCTCAATAGGATTCAGGTCAGGACTCCGTTTATCACAGCAAGTCTTACAGGTCCTGAAGCAGCAAAACAGCCCCAGACCATTACACTACCACCACCATATTTTACTGTTGGTATGATGTTCTTTTTCTGAAATGCAGTGTTACTTTTACACCAGATGTAATGGGACACACACCTTCCAAAAAGGTTAACGTTTGTCTCGTCAGTCCACAGAGTATTTTCTCAAAAGTCTTGTTGATCAAGATGTTTTCTGGCAAAATTGAGACGAGCCTTTTATTCCCAGTCTCTTTCCTATGGTGTCATGAACACGGACCTTAACTGAGGCAAATAAGGCCTGCAGTTGTTTGAATGTTGTTGTGGGGTCTTTTGTGACCTCTTGGATGAGTCGTTGCTGTGCTCTTGGGGTAATTTTGGTCGGCCGGCCACTACTAGGAAGGTTCTCAACTGTTCCATGTTTTTTGCCATTTGTGAATAATGGCTCTCACTGTGGTCCGCTGGAGTCCCAAAGCTTTAAAAATGGCTGTATAACCTTTTCCAGACTGATAGATCTCATTAACTTTCTTTCTCATTTGTTTCTGAATTTCTTTGTATCTTGGCATGATGTCTAGCTTTTAAAGATCTTTTGGTCTACTTCACTTTGTCAGGCAGGTCCTATTTAAGAGATTTATTGATTGCTAACAGGTGTGGCAGTAATCAGGCCTGAGTGTGGCTAGAGAAATTGAACTTGTGTGATAAACCACAGTTTTAACAGGGGGCAAACACTTGTTTTCAGGGCCATGTAGTTTTGGATTTTGTTTTCTCTCGATAATAAAAATCTTCATATAAAAACTGCACTGCTGGCTGCAGAGAGATTTGACCATATCTGGGGGAGTCTTACTTTTACTCTTGTTAGGTAAGAAGGTACAAAGAGGTATTTTATTTCTAATATTGATTTACCCTGGTTTTTAATTAGAAGCCTTAAAAAACAATGTGGCAACCTTAAATTCTTCTTAGCTTGTAATTATAAGTGCAGTGAATTACCTATCAAACTCTCAAATTTTTACAGACAAGCTCTGGATTCCTGAAAGATTGCTTTCAAACATAATTTTTCCCTGCACATATGTATTATTTGGAATAATTAATGTTATGAATATGATTTGATGTTTTTTAAAGGTGCTACATTTTTAATAATCTTAACATCATAAACTAAATCTGAATAAAACACATTTAATTCATGGACAATTAAATAATAGTATTCCTACACTTTCAATGTTGTTCATATATATATATATATATATATATATATATATATATATATATATATAATGTAATACTATAAGTGGACCAACCCTTTTAAACTAAACCATATGAAACGCCTTTTTAATATGTATGTTATTGATATGTGCTGCTTACGCAAATACGTTCCTTATGAGCTTTCCATTGAAAAACAGCAATCTATCATATTTGCCTGAAGCTTAGACTTTTAGAATGATATACAGTTTAGGATTAATTACCGTATTTTTCGGACTATCAGCCGCTACTTTTTTCCCACGTTTTGAACCCCGCGGCTTAAACAACGAAGCAGCTAATTTATGATTTTTTCCCGGTTTCACAAACTTCAAGCCAAAAAACTGAACCCCATAACATTAGACCAATGAAATTTCCGAACGGAAACGAAAAAAACGCACCTCACCTGTGTTCTGAGCTGCACGGCTTCGGGAGAAAAAACTTCCATCGGGTGATTTTTAAACGCACGACGATGCCAAAAGATAAACTCCCGAGAGAAATTGTTGTGAAAGGAAGGAGGAAGACAGTGAACGTTGACTTTCTTGGTCGGCTACTGTTTAGATACAAGCCGTTGTAACGCGTTGAGTCTGGGTGAAGGGATTGCACGCTAACTCCAGTTGCAACAGAAATCATATAAGCACAGACAGGTTTCCAAAACTCGTCCTTTTTTATTTTTCTTGGCAACAGCGTTACGGGTTAGTCAAAGAAACTTAGAAATGAGCATCAGAAAATAATAAGGACATAATCCTCGTCTTAAACACACACAGTAATAGCGGAAAAATGCAGTGCCAGGCTATTCCCAAAATACCACTATGCTCCTAAAGGAAGCGCAACATATTTCACCCGTTACACCGTGTGTAACGTGTCTTTCGTTAAAGCCTGTGTGAAGTACATTAGTGTAGACACCTGCGGCTTATAGACAGGTGCGGCTTATTTATGTTAAAAATAAAAATATTTGTCAAATTCAGTGGGTGCGGCTTATATATGGGTGCGCTTTATAGTCCGAAAATTACGGTAGATCTCTTTTCATCTAATCTATTCTTAAACTTTGACACATGCAAATAAAGAGCATTTTAGGAAGCAAGTGTCGTGGTGCAGATTAAAGTTTTCTCAATTTTAATTATTTTATGGCTGTTTAGGCAGTGTGCTAGGTGCCAATTAGGAAAATTGGAAGTAGGGACCTTTCATTAGTAAAAGCCAAATTCAATAAGTCCTTGACTTGAGAGCATATTGTCGACATATTGGGTCACTTAACGTTAAAGAATTTGCTACAGGCTGAAGAACAACAGTCTTTGCTATATAATAGGGGTGTGCAGAGTTTGTACCGGTAGAAAAAAAAGTATTATTACTAAACATGTAAAGCTCTAAATTACTCACAAAGTGTCAATGACCCTTTTAAATTACACAGTGAATTGGAGAAGTCGGACAGATATACCACCTGAATCTTAAAGCTGGAACTAAAGGTAATACACATAAATGCATCATAAGGGGCACAGGTTGCTAGCTTACAAAGAGAGATTGAGACTCTTCCAGGTGTGGTGGTGGTGGTTTGGGATGAACCAGGGCTATACTTGACACTGGAGTAATCGAGGAGTTCCACAGTGATTGGAGCAGCCTGGTAGACTTGGTGCTCAAGACCAATTGGTTGGTCTGATTCTGTGTTGACTTTCAAAATTTCAATGCATGGTTAAATTTAACAAGCATCCAATACTTTACATTGACAAATTTTTCTGTGAGCTAGGCGTGGCATGCCTTTATTCGACAATGGATTTAACCAAAGAATATTGGCAGATCCGTGTAGCTTCAATGTCTTGTGAAAAATATTGCCTTTTTCACACCATTTGGTTTACACCAGTTTTTTTACACGCTTCCATTTGGGTTGTTCGGAGCCCCACCAGCGTTTCAATGTCTCATTGACCAGATTCTCCATCCACACAATGCATACAATGCATAAGCAGCATTTGCAGAATGAACCAGCATTTGCAGATCCACCAAGCAGTGATGGGAGGTGAGTGCACTTGGGTGGACGTCAGAGAAAGGTGTGCCACTCCGTGAGGAACCTCGGGCAGGTGCTAAAAAGAGGTGGGCCGATCCGCAAGTGGCCGCAGGACGGGTTTGACTACTGGGTTTGCAGTCAAATTATTACTTACCAGTTAAAATTTTAAAGGACACCTCTAGTCAAATTATTACGTACCAGTTTAGATAAGAAGGTCACCTCTATCACTTTTCACTGCAGAGACCTGTAGAATAAAATGTCTAGGTTTTGCATATGTTGACGACATTGGTGAAGAACAAGTGGAAATGGATTGCTATGCCTCCATCTAACTTTTTTTGTTTTTGGGCCAAAAGAAAATCAATTAATAAATTACATGGTAAAATAATCTGATCTTTAAATAATTTGAATCAGATAACCCTGTCGGTTATCTCTTGGCTAACTTTCTTCAATTTGTTTAATAATAATTATGTTCAAGACAGAAAAGTATTTGCAAATGATTAGGAATAAGGCATTTAGCAGCTCCTCATTCTAAAAACTCAGTTTAGTTTTTTTCTCTTGGTTTAATGAAAGTTGACTCAAATCTGAGTTCTTTAAATTTCATGACAAATTAAACTCTTTGTTCAAGGAAAAATAGAATCTTTAGATTCAAGATGCCTTATCACTGAAAACCTTGACAATATATACACCTAACAGTGAAATGACCTTGACTAGGTGATGTCAGATAAGGTGCCATGACTTTGGCTTAAAAATTCGCCCCACATTTCCTTAGATTTGATTGTTATTTTGCATCCCAAAGGGCTATAGTGATAAGTTAGAAAAGATTTTGCGTTTATGGAACAGGGAGTTAGCATCATGGGACAATAAGAACAATAATAAAAAAAATGCTAAAGGCTGCAACTTTATTGTCTGCTCAGATTAGAAATTACATTTTATACTATGCTACAATTTGAACTATATTTGCCTGTAAATGTGGATTATAGTTTGTATTCACCATTTTATAGTAAGCATTTTTGCGTTTTCTCATTTGTATTAAACTCTGATATCTCCTTCTTTGCCACGCCAGTTTTACTATGTGAATGAATCCTGGCAAAAAGCTCAGGTATACTTTAGTTCAATTTATATTGACTTGGCTACAGTGGATAGCATGATAGATTTAAATAGCTTGAATGAAAGTGTACAAACAATGAAACCTGGGTATGGATGTGGATGGTGTGGATTGGACTCAAAAGGAGCTGGTCCTGGTCTATAGGAGAATTGCTCCTACACTTCCCAGACCATTGGCCAACCAAATGAAGAAACTTCAAAAGCAGTATGTGGACTGTTTAATCCTGTGGGATGGAGTGACACTTCTAATGCTTTTCTACTGCTTTGTTGGCAATTTGCTTCATCTAATATATATATATATATATACACACACATATGCATATGCATATGCATACACCCACAGTGCCTTGCGAAAGTATTCGGCCCCCTTGAACCTTGCGACCTTTTGCCACATTTCAGGCTTCAAACATAAAGATATAAAACTGTAATTTTTTGTGAAGAATCAACAACAAGTGGGACACAATCATGAAGTGGAACGATATTTATTGGATATTTCAAACTTTTTTAACAAATAAAAAACTGAAAAATTGGGCGTGCAAAATTATTCAGCCCCCTTAAGTTAATACTTTGTAGCGCCACCTTTTGCTGCGATTACAGCTGTAAGTCGCTTGGGGTATGTCTCTATCAGTTTTGCACATCGAGAGACTGAAATCTTTGCCCATTCCTCCTTGCAAAACAGCTCGAGCTCAGTGAGGTTGGATGGAGAGCATTTGTGAACAGCAGTTTTCAGTTCTTTCCACAGATTCTCGATTGGATTCAGGTCTGGACTTTGACTTGGCCATTCTAACACCTGGATATGTTTATTTGTGAACCATTCCATTGTAGATTTTGCTTTATGTTTTGGATCATTGTCTTGTTGGAAGACAAATCTCCGTCCCAGTCTCAGGTCTTTTGCAGACTCCATCAGGTTTTCTTCCAGAATGGTCCGGTATTTGGCTCCATCCATCTTCCCATCAATTTTAACCATCTTCCCTGTCCCTGCTGAAGAAAAGCAGGCCCAAGCCATGATGCTGCCACCACCATGTTTGACAGTGGGGATGGTGTGTTCAGGGTGATGAGCTGTGTTGCTTTTACGCCAAACATAACGTTTTGCATTGTTGCCAAAAAGTTCGATTTTGGTTTCATCTGACCAGAGCACCTTCTTCCACATGTTTGGTGTGTCTCCCAGGTGGCTTGTGGCAAACTTTAAACGACACTTTTTATGGATATCTTTAAGTAATGGCTTTCTTCTTGCCACTCTTCCATAAAGGCCAGATTTGTGCAGTATACGACTGATTGTTGTCCTATGGACAGAGTCTCCCACCTCAGCTGTAGATCTCTGCAGTTCATCCAGAATGATCATGGGCCTCTTGGCTGCATCTCTGATCAGTCTTCTCCTTGTATGAGCTGAAAGTTTAGAGGGACGGCCAGGTCTTGGTAGATTTGCAGTGGTCTGATACTCCTTCCATTTCAATATTATCGCTTGCACAGTGCTCCTTGGGATGTTTAAAGCTTGGGAAATCTTTTTGTATCCAAATCCGGCTTTAAACTTCTCCACAACAGTATCTCGGACCTGCCTGGTGTGTTCCTTGTTCTTCATGATGCTCTCTGCGCTTTAAACGGACCTCTGAGACTATCACAGTGCAGGTGCATTTATACGGAGACTTGATTACACACAGGTGGATTCTATTTATCATCATTAGTCATTTAGGTCAACATTGGATCATTCAGAGATCCTCACTGAACTTCTGGAGAGAGTTTGCTGCACTGAAAGTAAGGGGGCTGAATAATTTTGCACACCCAATTTTTCAGTTTTTTATTTGTTAAAAAAGTTTGAGATATCCAATAAATTTCGTTCCACTTCATGATTGTGTCCCACTTGTTGTTGATTCTTCACAAAAAATTACAGTTTTATATCTTTATGTTTGAAGCCTGAAATGTGGCAAAAGTTCGCAAAGTTCAAGGGGGCCGAATACTTTCGCAAGGCACTGTATGTGTATATGTATATGTATGTGTATATATATATATATATATATATATATATATATATATATATATATATGCTGGCTTTCTTGTGAGCCAGCTTCAGAAGATGCTTCCTTCTTGGACGATGACCATGCAAACTGACCTTTTGCAATGAGCAGAGTATGGTCTGAGCACTGACAAGTGGACCTTTTACTTCTGCAACCTTTTAAGCAATGCAGGCAGCACTCATTTCTGTTTTTCACTTCTGCACCTGATACAAAGCATGAGGACGCAACTTCTTTGATCGACGCTTGCAAGGCCTGTTCCGAATTTTAACTAGTTTAATACAAGATACACAAATTTGTATTATCCCATCAAGCAGACAAAAACATGATCATGGTGAATAAGACATGTGGCTTTGCATGGTTTAACAATGTACTGTACAGCTGCTATCACTTAGGGTGTGCTCATTTTTGGTGCCAGCTATTTTGAAAATCGCTGTCTGTTGAGTTATTTTTAGAGGACAGTAAAACTGAACTGATATACAATCTGTATATATATATATATATAATGTATATTATATATCTATTTATCTCTGGTGAATTCCATGCCCGCTAGAGGAGGACAGAGGGGCCAGAAGTGGCATTGCGGTATAGGTTATAGAACCACACAAAGGTCAGCTTGGTGGACCAACCCGCAGGACCAAGCTTTTGAGGCAGCCACACTCCAAGTGGAGTGAGCTTTGACCCCGAAAGGAGCACGGAGACCAGAGGACTCATAAGATGATCTGATGGCATCAATAATCCACCTGCTCAGAGTCTGCTTATTAGCAGGGAGGCATCTCCTACGTACCAGGGGCCTCAGCCTCTGGGTGCTGCGAAGAAAAAGCATTACCATAGGGTCTCTGCCTAGAGATTGCCCGGCTAAGGGGGTGTGATAAGCCGAAATGGCAGACGCGCAGACTTTCAGGGTGGACCGAGCCAACCCCTTGGCAAACTGTGCCTGGAGGAAATCCAGCACTGAGCCAACCGGGCAGTGGACTGGAACCAGCTGGTGGTGCTCATACAATGAGCAGAACAGACGCCACCTGGCGGCATGCAACCTCCTCGGAGAGAGCTCTGGATTGGAGAGTTCTCTCTACCACCTTGGTGGAGAGACGAAAACCTCGGAGTCTCAGGGGCCACAGCCTCCACAAATCCGGGCGGGGGTGAAAAATGGCACCCCCCCAAGATTAGAAAGGAGATCCCACCTCAGAGAAATCTCTTATGGAGGGTGCTCGAGGAGCGCTACCAGGTCTGTGAACCATGGTTTGCTTGGCCACCTTGGAGCTACCAGGAGGAGACAGTCTCCATTCCCGCAAACTCTTTCCAGAACTCCCAAAAGCAGCACGACGGGGGAAAATGTGTACAGATGCAGCCTTAGCCATGCCTGAGCCATGGCGTCTGGCCCCCAGCGAACAGATACACCTGGGCTTTTCCGAATTTCTCCCAAACCTGCTATACCATGTCGGGGTGGAGCCGCCATTCCCCAGGTCTCAACCCCTGCCTCGACAAGGTGTCTCCTGCCTCGTTCAACCGACCCGGGAGGTAACCTTCTCTCAAAGAGAGGAGTTCCCCCCTGGGCCCAAAGGAGGATCTGGTGCACCAGCCTGCACAGAGGGCACAAACGCAGACCTCCTTGATGGTTAATGTAGGAGACCACCGCAGTGTTGTCTGTATGGACCAACATGTGGTGATCTCTGAGGTGTGAGAGGAGATGCTTCAGTGCTAGCAGCACGGACAGCATCTCTAGGCAATTGATGTGCCAAAGTAGATAGGACCTCAGGTGAAACAACCACTCACGATGGCCTAGAGACAGGAACCCTGGATATCTCCAAACATCTAAGGCATGTAGGCATTGCCACATGACCTTGATGGTGTGGAGGGCATTGCCCCTTCGTGAGAACTCATGGGTCCTGAGCCACCACTGAAGGGGTCTCATGTACAGCAGGTGGAATAGCACTGTGGAATAGCACTAAATTCCACAAGTGGAATAGCACCAAACACAGCTGCCATACGCCCTAGCAGTTTCTGGAACTGCTTGACAGTGAGAGGCTGCCCTTCTCTGACCTTCCTGACAGCCGTAAGGATGGCCACAATGCGTGCAGGGGAAAGCTGCCTGCGCAAACTAGTCTGTAGTGGAGAAAGCACACTTCGGCTGATTCAACGTTCACCAAAAACCACAACACCTTTATGTGGGCGAGAACAAGATCTAGATGCCAGATCGCCAACTGCTTTGATTGAATTAAGATCAACCAATCGTCACTGTAGTTGAGGATGCAGATGCCCTGGGACCTCAGGGAACCAGAGCCGCATCAACACATATTGTGAAGGTACAGGCCGAGAGGGCAAGGCCAAATGGAAGAACGCAATATTGGTAAGCTTCTGCGCCAAAAGCGAACCTCAGGACCTTCCTGTGAGAGGTAGAACGGATGCATGATAGTATGCATTCTTAAGATCTACCGTGACAAACCAGTCCTCAGATCTGATATGAAGCACAACCTGCTTGAGGGTCAGCATCTTGAACCTGAGTCTCATGAGAGAGCGGTTCAGCTGACGTAGATATAAGACAGGACGCAACCCTCTGTACTTTTTAGGAACTATGAAGTACCGAAGATGAAGAACCCAGACTCTCGTTCTAATGGCAGGACCACCTCGTTGGCCTCCTTCTTCAGGAGAGTGTTTACTTCCTGTTCCATGACCAGAGCCTGCTGGCTTCCCACCAGGGTGGGGAGGATCCTGTGAAAAAGGGGGGAAAAAACCTGAACTGAATTGAGCAGCCTTGCTCTACAGTGGGCAGGACCCACTGAGACACGTCTGGAAGAGTTTTCAAAGTTTGCAGAAAGTGCCTTAAGGGTAATAGTCTCTCAAGACTGACCTCCAGTGTGCCTAGAGCCAGGGCAGTGCCCTGAAACAACTCTAGGGGCCTCGAGGGAGGCGGCGAGATCTCCTGGACCACTACGATGCTGTTGCTCACAGATGGTCACCTCTTCTCTCAGCCTGGCTTCCACTACTCCTTCTCATAACTTCATGGTGTGACTGATCAACTTTATTCCCCTGTAGTTACTGCAGGTCTGCACATCTCCCTTATTCTTAAAAATCGGTACCAGCACACTCCTCCTCCATTCCTCAGGCATCCTCTCGCCTTCCAAAATTTTGGTAAACAATCTTGTCAAAAACTCCACTGCAATCTCTCCTAAACATCTCTATGTTTCTTCTTGTATGTCATCTGGACCTACTGACTTTCCACTGTTCATCCTCTTAATATTTGCTCTCACCTCCTCCTTACTAATCCTATCCACTTCCTGCTTTACCATCTCCACATCATCCATCATTCTCTCTCTCTCTCTCTCTCTCTCTCTCTCTCTCTCTCTCTCTCTCTCTCTCTCATTTTCCTCATTCATCAGCTGCTCAAAATACTCCATCCACCTTTTAGACACATTATCCTCACTAGTCAACACATTTCCATCTGCATCTTTTATTGCTCTAACTTGTAGCACATCCTTCCCAGCACAGTCCCCCTGCCTGGCCAATCGGTAAAAATTATTTTCTCCTTCCTTAGTATCCAACTTCTTCTTGGCTTTTGCCACATCCCTATTCACCTGCTGCAGCATCTTTTCTGATCTCTCTGCCGATCCTAACTCTGTTTCACCAACCTCTTTCTCCTTATGCTTTCCTGCACTTCCTCATTCTACCACCATGTCTCTTTGTCTTCCTTTCTATTTCCAGATGTCACATCAAGTACCTTCCTAGCTGTCTCCGTTATCACTTCTGCAGTAGTTGCCCAATCATCCAGCACCATTTCATCACCAACGAGCCCCATTCTGACCTCTTCCCTGAATCTCACAACAGTTACAGTTTTCCTTCTTCAGTTTCCACCATCTTATACTTCTTTCAGTCCTCACTCTACTCCTCTTATTCTTCACCTCTAAAGAAATCCTACAGCCCACCATCCAATGGTGGGTAGCTACACTGTCCCCTGCTAAAACCTTACAGTCTCCAATCTCCTTCAGGTTGCATCTCCGACATAGAACATAGTCCACCTGTGTGCACCTTCCTCCAATCTTATACATCACCCTATGCTTCTCCTTCTACTTAAAATCACCACTGCCATTTCCATCGTCCATTTTACGCTGTTGGTTAACAAAACCTGTCACGATCGTTGGTAACCCGGGCTTCGACTGAGCCGGCATGAAAATCTTTAAAAATTTTTTATTTGTACAAAATTTTTCACACCTACCCGGTTATTTTAATAATAAAAAAAAATAAAAATTTAATTTTATATATCCGTTTGCCTTGGTCAGTATTTTGAACCATGTAAATAAATGTTTGCATTAGCAAAGCATAACCAGCATAACCATAACCAGCATAACTCAGGATTACAGATTATTTGAATCAGATAACCTTTTCACTTATCTCTTGGCTGGTTCTCTCCCATCTGTTTAACAATAATCATTACAAATTAAACTTTTAATTCAAGATTCTTCTTTGGATTCAGGATGCCTTAGCACTGAAAACCTTTAATATATATATATATATATATATATATATATATATATATAT
>JAAIIK010000040.1:4286920-4300261 GCA_014706435.1 Silurus glanis
TATATATATATATATATATATATATATATATATATATATAATCTTAACATTCCCAATATAGTTTGTTTATATAGTAAACAGAATCAGTAAACAAACTATAAAGGATAAAATTTATGCTTTTTATTTTTTCAGGGAACATAATATATTAGGGAGACTAAAGTGCAGAGAGGGCTGCTGTAGTATTTTGCAATTCTTTTATAACAGAAAACCAGTCAGGGCATTCTTGGTTTTGATGTGAGGAAGACGTGGCAGGCAAGCAGAAGTAATCCAACTCTTTTTTTTATTTATGCACTTCAAACAGAAAGACACTTAGGCGAGAAAGACAATGGAACAGTGGTTAATCTAGTCCAACAACAAGAAATTGGTCTCTCTCTTTCTAAGTTATACATACAATCACAATTATGAATGTGAGCATCAAGAACAGGAGAAAGAAAGAAAAATAAAAAAATAAAAATAAAATAAAATATTTGCACCTAAGTACATTAACACTCTCAAAGATATATGTTTTCCTTTTTTCTTTCTACATCTACCAAGAAGTCAGGGGCAAGGGGAAGAGCTCAAAAAGGCTAAACAAAGAGAACAGGATTTAATTTTTTTCCCGTTCCTCTTTCTCTTAAATATGATAAAAATTGTTGCCAGGTGGTGTAAAACTTTTCCGTAATACCAAGTAATGTAAATCTGATCTTTTCTATTTGAATAAATTGCGACAGGTCATGTATTCAATGAGAATAACTGGGTGGGTGAGGATTCTTCCAATTCAGTAATATACCGTATTTTTTGCACTATAGGGCGCACTTAAAAGCCTTTAATTTTCTCAAAAAACGACAGTGCGCCTTATAATCCGAAGCGCCGTATATATGGATTAATTCTGGTTTTGCTTACTGACCTCTAAGCGATTTTGTGTGGTACAAGGCGCTCACGGCGCTAAGTCAAAATGTTTTAGTACGACTTTGGTAAACTACAAAGCCGCACCGCTTGCAGCATTATGGCTACCGTAGCCAGGAGCGTCGCGGAGTAATACATACTGTGAAATTTACGTCAGGAGACCGGATGGCTTTTTTCACAAATCTCCGTCCCTATTGATCTGCGACTCCATGCGCGCCCATCTCACCGATGCTGTCAAAAACCAAGTGAAGCAAACTAATTCGGAGCTTGCCATCATTCCAGGTGGATTAACTAACGAACTCCAGCCGCTAGATATTGGTGTCAACAGGGCGTTCAAAGTTAAACTGCGAGCTGCGTGGGAGCAGTGGATGACAGAAGGCGAACACACATTCACCAAGACAGGGAGACAACGCCGGGCGACTTACGCCACTATATGCCAATGGATCGTGGATGCCTGGGCTAAGGTATCAGTCTCAACTGTGGTCCGAGCTTTCACAAAGGCCGGAATCATCACTGAACTGCCAGCTAACAGCAACGACACTGACTCGGATAATGACGAGAGGGATTCGGGCATGTTGGATGCCGTAATCGCCCAACTGTTAAACTCGGACACTGAAGATGAAGAATTTGAAGGATTTGTGGACGAGGAATAAACTGAAAAAGTGAGTGTATTGTGTTGTATTTTACGTGTTACAACTGAACAAGGTTGGTAGTTATTGCGAATACGCTCATTAACGTTTGAATAATGTTGAGAGTTATTGTGAACGCGTTTAATAAAGTTTGACTGACTGACTTATCTTTTTTTTTTTTTTTCGCTTAATGCGCCTTATAGTCCGGTGCGCTTTATATATGAAAAAAGATCGAAAATAGACGATTCATTGACAGTGCGCCTTATAATCTAGTGCGCCCTATAGTGCAAAAAATACGGTATGTCTCTTTGCTACTATTAAACAAAAGGCGAGCGTGTTTGATTGTAAGGATGACAAGGAGGGATTTGTGGGGTTGAGTCCAAATAATGCATAAAGGGGACATGTGTAGTAGGGCAGTCTAGGTACCGCCCTTTAACGTGACCGTCACCTGAATGACTGGTGTGACACCCTATTGGCTGCCGTTCCAGGCATATTTAAGACGTAGTTTATGCCACCTGAGGGTGCATGATCCAATCATTGTCGGTTGTGGGCGTGTGCAAGCAGCTTTGCGGGAGGTATGTACCTAGCTGTTTGGCTAACATTGCTGCTAGTGTTTATGCACTATTAAGTGTGTATATTGGTGTGTAGCCAGGTTGTGCTTAGGACTGGTGCGACGTTGCTGTTGGGTAAAGACTGTCTTTCACTCCAGGTAGGTTAATTCCAGTGGCTTAATGTTTGTTGCGGTGTGACTCGTAACTTATGCTTCGGTCATATTGCAGTCTGTGTATGCGCTGATGGAACACCTGCATATTTGCATTTCGTTGATTTTGGAGAAAACGGCGAGTAACTGAACCGGTGTGTTTAGCGATCTACTTCCGGGTATGTATATCTAGTCCCTTGAGCATTATTGGGTTTGTGTCTGACTGATTTGCCTTCATTTTTGTTTATTTTAGTGGGGGTAATTGCTCGTGAGCATTTCGTCACTGTGGACTGCAGGGCAAATAAGTTACCCCTTATACAACCTTAAGACTGCACTGTTTGTTCTGCTGCTATTTTTCTGTTTACTCTGTGACCATTTGTATTGGATTTGTCTGTTTTTGTTTTGTTGCTTCACACTCATGTTGGTGGCTTAAAGGGAAGGCTAGTTCGAGCCGTCACTTAACAGGAGATGTGCTGTTAACGGCGCATGTTTAGCCCCACTGGTAATTGCCACCAGCAGTGTGTTTGTCTTGTTTTTCTTTATTTTCCCTTGATCTGCTCTCCTCCTACGGATGGCGTGGAAGAACACTAAATATCTGGTACCTGGGAAGATTACGTTTTCGTTCCCTGTTTAAATGTATTGATTTGAGTATTTATTGAGACCTTCTTCAGTTTTTCTCCTTGATTAACTTGTTGGTGTGTTTTTGTGATTTGATTTGAACCCTGATTGTTTTTTTATGTTTTCTTTTTTTGGTTTTGTTCTTTCTTGAACCCTTTGTTGAGCCATTGTGACTCGGTTCATGAGCTTTTTGTTCAAACCTAGCAGAGTTCCGGCCTCTCCGTTTGAACCTTTGTGGCCAGTGAATGGTTCATATTCGTCATCCATGGTTTGAACTTGATCCAATACAAATTGTTGAATTGTATGTGTTTTGATTAATTGTGTTTTTATATTCTTGTTTGTTTCTGTTTATTTCAGGAGCTGAAGGCCTCCAGTGAGGGAAGCTAGCTGCTTTGACCCTGTGGTGGTGGTGTTTCTCTCACAGTGTTTTTGCCGTGACCATTGCATCTCCCTCACTTAGTGGTTGTGTGTGGTGTGAGTGCGTGTGTTTGTGCGGAGCATACTTGGGTGCATGGTGTGTCTTAAGATCCTCACTGTGCAGCTAGCCACCCTACTGGTAAGCCTCAGCCGGAAAGTATTTTATTTCCTTTTATTTTATTCCTGCTTGGTCAACAGTTTTCTATATTTTAACCAATTATCCTTATTGTAAAATAAAAGTAGTTTTGTATTCATATTCACGTCTCCTGTGTTTAGTGGAAACGAACCTGTGTGCTCTATTTTGGGTCTAAATTTCCCCGTTCATAGAAACGGGGTGGCGTAGTCTGCTTTTTGTTCTAGTTATACACTAGTGTCAATTCTTATCAATCACCGTCCCGCCACACATGGTTTAATATCTAAAATGAAGTATTCAGAGATTGATTTAAAAATTGATGTCCAGAAAGAGGTCAAGGCTGGGCAAAGCCAAAAAGTATGATAAAGAGTAGCCGGGGCCTGCCGACACCGGTCACAAGTTGGATCCAAACCAGGGTTAATTTTAGATAGTTTGGTCTTTGTCCAATACACTCTATGCAACTTTAAACTGTATTAACAGACGCCGGGCACATATAGACGAGGTATGTACACGACCAAGGGCCTTGGACCATTCCTCATCTGCGAAATTATAATTAAGGTCCGATTCCCAGTTACTCTTTATTTTAGAAAGGGATGAAGAGCCTGACTGGACAATAAATGAAAAAAAATGTTTTATAAATATTAGAGACAGTACCCTTACAAAGTTTTGTTTCTAAAACTCGATCAATCTCTTGTTTAGGAGGTGGGTGCGGGAAATGAGGGAATGTGTTCCTTACAAAATCACGAATTTGGAGATATCGGAAAAAATGAGTTTTAGGGAGGTTGAATTGTTCTGACAGGTAGGAAAATGTGACAAATGTATTCTCCTGAAAAAGATCATTAATGTTTACAATGCCCCGTCTAAACCACAGTGCAAAGGATCCGTCCGAATTAGAGGGTAGAAAGGAGGGGTTTTTATATATAGGAGACAGACCTGATGCTGCCTGTAAACCGAAATGTTTTCTAAATTGTTTCCAGATTTTAAGGCTTTGTAGAACTAAAGGATTGGAGGAGTAATTGGATGTCTTCAACGCTAATGAAGAGCATAATAAAGCATGCAGAGGCACATGAGTACAGGAACTACATTCTATCTCAACCTATGCCGGAACCCATTAGCACAGGCCATAGTGTGACTGGCTCCAGTAGAGAATACTATGGATATTTGCTGCCCAGTAATATATTAAAAGTAAGGGAGTGCAAACCCACCTAGTTTTTTGGGGTGTTGATCCTTATTGGGCCTCCGTTCCAAATATAATTAGATACTGCTAGGCAAGCAGAAGTAAGACAAGCTACGCAGTATCTCATTCACTGAAACCTGGCTGAGGAAGGCAAATTCGTACAACACACTACATCTGCTGGGCTTCCAGCTGTTCAGTTGTTTTTGTACAACAAGAATAAGGGAGACCTGCAGTAACTACAGGGGAATAAAGTTGATTAGACACACCATGAAGTTATGGGAAAGAGTAGTGGAAGCCAGGCTGAGAGAAGAGGTGACCATATTGTGAGCAGCAGTATGGTTTCATGAGCAATTTTTTAATTACAGCGGCCCAAGAATACAATATGGTGGCTACAAGTATCCGTTGCTAATTTGTAAGTTTGACCAGAAGACGGCGACAAAATAAAATTTTCTTTTTGAAATCGAAGCATAGCTGTCAGGGAGCGCCCTGCGCCTTCACCCGCACAAGCCCCGCCAGCACGGAGAAGCTCGCCTGGTTACTAACACGGCGCACCTGCTTTCCATCAGCCACCCACCTATATAGGCAGCTCGTATGCTCCCTAACATTGTCCGTTATTGTTCATCAAGTCTCACGCTGCCAGCACCACGCTTCCCGTCTGCTGCCAGCGCCGCGCTTCGCTTTGCGCACACCCGTGGTTACTCTATCGTACTGCCGTTGCTTACAGGATAACACTGCTTCAACCCTGGTGTGTGTATTTCCTGCATTTTGTTCCATTAAAAGACTTTGTGTGCATGTACTTCGGCTTCCGCCTCGTTCTCGCATCACAGAATAATGGACCGAAGAAGACAAAAGAAAGAAGCCGCTTACCGGGAAATGGATTCGCGAGCCAGCGCTCCTTCGGACTCGGTTCGAGATCTCGTCGCCGCGCTCCGAGCTGCATTTCCCTCCACCGCAGCTCGCCCCAGCCCCGCGGCCACCAGCATTCCCGGGAAGCCGCCGGACCAGTGGTTAACGCCTATTTATCGGCAAGGTTTGGCTCCAGAAATTAAGCTCGCGATGGCCATCCACGATGATGCTGTGGGGCTGGAGGATTTTATACAGAAGTCCATCGGCCTCTCACAGCGTCTGGCAGCGTGCCAAACCTCACCGCTCCTGCCCACACCACCGTTTCCAGTGACGCAACCCGCCGCGCAGGTGGCCTCCGGGGCCGAGCCGATGCAACTGGGATCCCAGTGGCTGTCCCGGAAGGAGCGAAACAGCCGCCTGGCCGCTGGTAAATGCCTGTACTGCGGAAGGCTGGGTCATTCCATCGCCAGCTGCCCCACACGCCCGGCGCGCACAGCGGTGAGTTCAGTTCCGTTTCCTACAGATATTTCTCCCTTATCTAAGCTCACAGTAACGCTACTAACTCCCGCTCTTTCCTTGTCGGTATGAGCGCTGGTCGACTCCGGTTCCGCAGGGAACTTCATCTCGCAGGCCTGCCTCGACCGTCTACAGCTCCTCAGAGAGAGGGGCTCCCAGGACTTAGCCGTACAGACCATACAGGGACGCCCACTGGGTGGAGGCTGGGTGAAGTACTGTGCCCCTTCCATGACACTGCAGGTCGGATTATTCCACCGTGAGGAGATCCGGTTCATGGTGCTCGAGGACTCCACGGTCAGTGTGATTCTGGGGAGGCCATGGCTACAACAGCACGCGCCAAGATGCTCCTGGGACCCGTGCAACATCCTGGAGTGGAGCCCTCACTGCCTCCAGCACTGCCTCTCTGGACTTCCAGCCAAAAACCCCCTGAGCCGCGGTGGGTGCGACCCAGGTGGAAGCAGCGACCACCGACACCCAGGTGGAACTCCCCGAGGAGTATCAGGCATTCAAGGACGTGTTCTGTGCGCAGGCCGCCACGCGTCTTCCCCCTCACTGGCCGTGGGACTGTGCTATCGACCTGCTCCCCGGGGCGAAGCTGCCTAAGGGCCGGATCTACCCCCTGTCAGCTCCTGAACACCGAGCCATGGAGGAATACGTCAAACAGGCCCTCCGACAGGGGTTCATCGCCCCGTCCACATCTCCGGCGGCGTCTAGTTTCTTCTTTGTGGGGAAGAAGGACGGTGGTCTCCGGCCCTGTATCGACTACCGGCAGCTGAATTCCCAGATCGTCCCTCTTCCATATCCCCTGCCGCTCGTTCCAGCGGCCCTCGAAGACCTACTGGAGGCTCGGGTTTTCTCCAAGCTCGATCTACGAAGCGCCTACAATCTGGTGCGTATCAGGAAGGGGGATGAGTGGAAGACCGCCTTCATCACGCCATCGGGACATTATGAATATCGGGTCATGCCGTACGGCCTTTCCATCTCCCCGGCCGTCTTCCAGGGGTTCATGAACGAGGTGCTCCGGCCATACCTCCAGAGGTTCGTGATGGTCTACATCAATGATATCCTCATATACTCACGGACTCTGGAGGAACACCTCGGCCAAGCAGGTCCTTGGAGCGCTCCGTTCGCACCACCTGTACCTGAATTTCTCTAAGTGCGAGTTCCACCGCCCTCAGACCCGGTTCCTCGGATACATCATCGGCGCACAGGGTATCCAGATGGACGAAGGGAAGGTGAAAGCTGTATGAGACTGGCCCGTTCCGACTACCATCAAGGAGGTCCAATGCTTCCTGGGCTTCGCCAACTTTTACCGCCGGTTCATCCAGGGCTACAGCCGGGTCACCGCTCCCCTAACCTCGCTCCTCAGGGGAAAGGCGCGCACCCTGAGGTGGACCCAGGAGGCTCAGGAGGCCTTCCACGAGCTCCGCGAGCGTTTTTGCCACGCCCCCGTCCTTCGCCACCCGGATCCCAAACAGCCCTTCACAGCCCTCCTCGACCGGCGTAGGGGCGACCCTCTCTCAGTGGTCGGGTTCCCCTCCCAAGCTCCACCCGTGCGCTTACTACTCCCACAAGCTCACCCCGGCGGAGCAAAACTACGACATCGGAAATCGGGAGCTCCTGGCCATCAAACTCGCCCTGGAGGAATGGAGACACTGGTTGGAGGGCGCCGAACACCCATTCACGGTCGTCACTGACCATAAGAACCTCCAGTACCTGCGGGAGGCTAGGAGACTGAACCCCCGGCAGGCACGTTGGGCCCTGTTCTTCACCCGTTTCCACTTCCAGGTCACCTACCGAGCTGGGGCCCAGAATGGTAAAGCGGATGCTCTCTCCCGCTTGTTCGGGCCGGACGAACTCAGCGACCCAGACCCCATCCTTCCGCCCGAGCTCATTGTGGGACCCATCGTCTGGGAGCTAGATGAGGAGATCCGCATGGCCGCACTCCAGGAACCAGCCCCGGAAGAATGCCCAGAGGGGCGGGTGTTTGTGCCTACCACCTGTCGCGCTCTGTCCAGCTTGTCCAAGCCCGATACTGATGGCCCGGTATGACGAGGGACATCACCCACTTCGTCCAGGGGTCCACGTCTTGCGCCATGGCCAAGGTCCCGCGTCGCCTGCCCATGGGCAGGCTAGTACCGCTCCCGGTCCCGCAACACCCCTGGTCCCACCTGGGCATCGACTTTGCTACCGATCTTCCCCGCTCCGAAGGGAACACATGCATCCTAGTGGTGGTGGACCGTTTCTCCAAGGGCTGTCGCTTCATCCCCCTGAAGGGTCTGCCCCCCGCCCTGGAGACAGCCGAGGCCCTCTTCCACCAGGTCTTCCGCTCCTTCGGCCTCCCGGAGGAGATTGTCTCGGACCGAGGACCGCAGTTCACCTCCCGTGTCTGGAAGGCCTTCTTTCAGCTCCTAGGGGTTTCCGTCAACCTCTCCTCCGGCTACCATCCCCAATCCAACGGGCAAGCAGAGAGGAAGATACAGGAGCTGAGCCAATATCTGAGGGTCTACTGCAGCCAGGACCAGGAGAGTTGGTGCCGCTTCCTGCCATGGGTGGAGTATGCTCAGAACTCGCTCCGCCAGGACACTACGGGCCTCACCCCCTTCCAGCATGCCCGCTGTGGATGCATGGTTCCGGGCGTTGTTCCCGATGATGATTACCCAGCCAACATTTTCATGTGGGGCCCCATGTGGGTTTTTGATGGGCTGTCACTTGAGCCCTGCATGGGCAACCCCAATGGGGCCCAGAGAAATTTGTCCATCGGCTCCACATGGGCCCCATGTGTGTTAGCCCAGAGGGGCGTCTGATGGGTCCACAGGTGTTTATCTCTGAGGTAAACCAGTTCAATCTCCACACTGACCTTCGTTATATCGTGCCTGTAACATTAATTACCACAATTTTTTCAGAAGTATACATTAAATAAAAACAACAGTAAAATTAGATTAATTTAAAACAAAAGATAATTTCTTACCGTGACAGAGATGTCACGTTATCCAGGTCAGGTCAGGTGCTCCAGTGTAGTGAGTGATGACCATTTCTTCAGAATGAGAAGGCGGGAGACACAGGAGCCAATGGGAGACTCTGTGAGCTGCACAACCGATTCTTTATTTTTTTTTCTTTTTCTTTTCTTTTATTTTTTTAACTAAAGGTCACATTTTAACTATGTTATTGTTAATATATAAAAAAATTGTTTCGATCATATAAAACACGCAAAAAACATAACAATTGAATTTATCATCATTTGAATAATATAGCTAAATATAGCCCAAATGTGGCCCATACAGGACCCTCGAATAAACAAAATGGGCAGTGAGGGGAAGCATAAACGTCACGCGAACACACTCTTCGTTGTTTTGTAGATCACATTATTCACAGGTGTTTTTTAATGCAAACTGTTCAGAAGAGAGCTGCAGAGTGGTGTGGGTCACTTCTGAGTTTGTTAGAGGTTATGCACACTCTCTCTCTCTCTCAATATTTCATATCAATCAAATTGCAATGAAATCTCCTGTACACAAATCTTTGTGTCATTGTACAGGTTTTGAAAAGAATTTAGATGTTGGCTCTGACTGAGCCATTCCAAAATGTTGATCTTCTTTTGAGGCTCAAGTCTCAATCTCATTTGAAGAGAATTAGCCCCACAGTACTACCACCATGCTTCACCATGGATATAATGTTAAGTAGAATTTTGATTTAAAAAGGTTCAACCATTTCATCAACATGATTTGGGGTGATTCTATGTAGGAAAGATTGGTCTGATTGGAAAGATTTTTTAAAAGACTGGATTTTCATGGAGACCCTAACCCACTGCACATATGCATAGAATGACAAGTGCAAACACCATTAATGGTGGTAATGTTGTCCTTTTATTAGTTGATGATTATAGCCTCTTTGAAACAAAGATGTGAAGAGAAAACCTTAGATTTTAATGTAATTGGTTTATTCTAACCACACTCATAGTCCCCATTATAAAAGGGGTTTCACTAAATCACAAACATTTTTGTACTTGTCCAAAAAACAGCAGTTTAAAAAGGGTCATCCAATTCATATAACTTACAGTAGAATCAGTGTATCAGTCTGAGTCTTTTTATTGACAATATGATAAGTTAAAAGTTTCTTGAGCCCACTCAAAGTTTCATACCTGAAGGAATGAAGGCCCCAGTATATTACAAATTCACACTCTCCCCAAAATTAAAACTCATAAGCTTTTTATTAGAATTTTGTGAGGTTTTTTTTGCTATAGATAACTTTTGCCTTATGTTCATTTTATTTATGTCTGTGACAGGGGCATAGCCATCATTCCAAAAGTGAGGGGGGGCGAAATGTCTAGTGTTACCTGGTTTTTTTTATTTTCAGTTAACCCTTGTGAAATTGACAGGTTTTAATTTTAATCATAATTTTTTTGCTTTATATGCTTTATGATTATATATGATTATAAAACAGAAAGAAAGAAAGAAATACAACAGCTTGCCACTGGGACAGTACCCTTAAAAGAACATCTTTGTACCTTATTTACCCCAAAAATGTATAGTTGTACATTAAGGTACACATTGGTACTCTAAGGTAGTAATGTGTACCTTTTTGAGTATAAAGTACAAAGATGTCCTTATAATGGTACTAAGAGTATATTGTTTACATATTTCAAATTGTATTTTGTGTATGCACAGTACATGGCACACAGTAATGGATACTTGCACATTCAAATAATACTTCATTTTGTTCTATACTACAGTCCATGTTTCAGGAATAAAACAAGTAATTCAAAACAAACTATTGAAAGAAAATATGTATTGAACTCAACTGACAAACATGTCAAGACCCTATATCAATTATACAATGAGATGAAATAAACATTTAGTGTCACTTCTTTTAAGCTTCCTGGCTGGTTTGTTTAAAGGTAGTAGCTTTTTACACAGTGTTAAAGCTAACATATATCTCAACATATAAAGCTACTTAAAACTGCCAAAAGTGTTTGTGCGACTTTCCTTCCCATCTATGAACAGCTGAGCAATCATTTCCCTATTTATATTGTCAATTTTGTCACTGTGAATGTGACACACAGCAACACTGTTTAGACAGGACTGTGTCAATAGTGACATACAGAAGAAAATAACAAATTAAGTACACTGCTGGACATTAACCAATAATTTGTATCCTAAATTGCTTTGTAACACTTTAGTATGGGGAACACGTATTCACTATTAACTTTGACATTTGCCTCAAACTCTTAATTTACTGCTTATTAGCTTTTAAGGTAGTCGTTGTAGTTAAGTTTAGGTATTAGGTAGGATTATGGGATGCAGAATATGGTCATGAAAAATAAGGAATTAATATGTGCTTTCTAAGTAGCCTACTAATAAACAGCCAATGTGCAGTTCTTCATCATACTAATGTGTTACATATTTTTTTTTCTATATTTTACTAATTACATTTTTTATGATTGGTCCATATATAATCCTACAAACACTTGTATATTAATAGATTATACATTATAAAATGTAAAAAAAAAAAAAAAAAAAACCTGCAATATCAGCCAGGTGTTAAAAGCCACATCTGTTCTCACCTGTAAAGTTTCTTGTGTGACATCCTGAATCTGCCCTGACAAACCTAGGCTGTCTGTTTCTTGCTCATTCTTGACAACACATAAAAACGTAAAATTGAGTGCAATAATGAAAGAGCACCCCATAAAATAAAGATTGTTCCTATCAGCATACTGTAACGTTTCCCCTGTCAGCTACCCTCATTCACCGGACTACATCACCCATCATCCTTTGCACCCCGTCATCCACCATGTTTGTTTCCCGTCTTCACCTGTCTGTTCACCCGGGGGGGGGGGGTATTCCAGAAAGCAGGTTATGTGACATACCTGGGTATGTTTAAGGGTAAGTTCGTGGATAACCGGTTCCAAAAACGGTTTCGGTTCCAAAAACGGAGGTAACTTTCTGGGTATGTATGTAACCATAGCAACTGACTCTCTGAAGATAACCTGCTCGGGAGCAGGTTATGTTTCAGTGTAACTTCGGCATGCCCTTTTGATGAGGATCCTGTGGACGTAGAAGCACAAATTATACGAGGTTTTGTTCGTCGGGAGAGGGTTATAAGACCGCGTATTGATGTGTTTGCATACCCTAATGAATATTTAAAAGAGCGTTATCGTTTTTCAAAAGATTCGTTAGTTTATTTAACACGTCTTTTAAAACCGCATATCGCAAATGTGACAAACCGCGGTTCTGCGCTTAGCACTTAGGTTTTTTGCGTCTGGCTATTGTTTGTACAGTGTGGGCGATTCGGAGCACGTGGGAAAGGCAACTGTGTGTAGAGCCGTTCGCACAGTATGTCTGGCACTTAAACAGTTCTTACCCACGTTTGTACAGTTCCCTGGCCATAAACCTCTGCTTGTTATTAAAGACGAATTCCACAGAGTGGCAGGTTTGTCCTTTGTAGTAAAATCTATAACGCATATTTAATATTTAGTCATTATTTATATCTATACATGTATTCATTATGCGCACACACACTTTATACTTCCATAACTTTCTGTTTCAGGGTTTCCAAATGTAATTGGGTGCATTGATGGCACTCACATTCCTATTAAAGCTCCACCAATAAATGAGGGAGACTATGTTAATAGGAAATCTATTCATAGTATCAATGTGCAGGTAACAACTTAATTTTTTCCCTTCTTAAAATCATTAAAGTCATTACTTTTTCCACTAACTAGGTAATATGTGAGGCAACCCAAATCATTACCAATGTCGAGGCAAAATGGCCAGGATCTGTGCATGATGCCAGAATTTTCCGCGAGTCATCATTATGCCAGACATTTCAGCAGGGTATGTTTTACTTTATACAATTGTTTTTATTTTTTCCTTTTTACTATATTTGTGTTGTACACTTCAATCATTACAGGACAGTACAATGGTTACTTGCTGGGGGACAGAGGATACCCTTGTCTGCCCTATTTAATGACACCCTACCCTGAACCTGAGCCTGGACCACAGACACAGTTTAACCTGGCTCACAGCAGAACACGGGCCAAGGTGGAGATGACTATAGGGATCCTCAAATCTCGGTTTCAGTGTCTGCGTGGGCTCCGGGTTAGTCCAGAGAGGGCATGCGACATTATAGTGGCTTGTGTTGTGCTTCACAATATTGCCACTATAAGAGGAGAGAGCCACCCTCCTTGTATTGAGGAAGATGGCCCAGAGGAACACCTACAGATTTTAGAGGCCAACAGAGACGGAAGACTTTTGAGAGACAGGATCTGTCAAAATTACTTTTATTAATTTTTTTGCACTGGTCTGCCAGGCAGTTTATTTCTTTATTTCCTGAAAAACAATAAAAGTAAAATTCAATAAAATGTTTTTTTTTTTATACTGCTTTACACATACACACACACACACACACACACACACACACACAC
>JAAIIK010000040.1:4300361-4310985 GCA_014706435.1 Silurus glanis
CACACACACACACACACACATATATATATATATATATATATATATAGGCTCCAGAAGGATTACACCTTATTAAATAAGGAATATACATTATTATTTTAAACTAAAGAAATAAATGGCAGGAAAAGTAAATGCTTTCATAGTGATATAATATTCAAAAGGAGGTATAAGTCATACTTCATTATTTTGCATTATAATAAAACGGGAGCCAATACCAAATTTGTAATTTAATACACTCACGCATTTACTCTGTCTGTTATTTTTTGCCAAGCCAACTCTCTTGCTTTAGCCGATGCAGCTGTATTGCTTCTTTTTGATATTATTGGCTTAAACGCCTCATAAGCGTGCATTAAAACCTCCAACTCCGCCTCTGTGAAATACGCCACTCTCTTTTTTCCGCTTTGAGTTTCCATGGTGACTCGTGAAATCGGCGATCCATTGAGAATGTCTTTATAGATGCACCGTGCACGCGCATTACCTCTGGGTAACCAGTTGGAGGTTGATTAAACTAACTCTTCTCAGGTGTTTTGGAACCGACATACTCATGGTATGCCTGTTTGGGGTAAATCAACCCAGAGGTTATGATTTATCAAATGGTAAGTTAACCAAGCTTTCTGGAATACCCCCCCGGACTCTATTAATACTCATCACCACTGTCTTCACTCATTGTCGGTTATCGTCTTTACTACGTTGTATGTATGTGTGATTTACCTGCTCCTTATTATTAAAATTACGTTTAATGTTATTATTCGTCGTCTTTGTCTCTCCGTGTAAATACTGTGACACATACTTGATATTATGTAGAATTGGCAGAGTTAAACATGCTGTAAAATCTCAGTTCAACATCATCATTATTCTTATTTGAAGGGTTTTGATAACACACTTGTTAAAACAAAAGACGTTATAAAAGAGTTTAAGGAAAATACACAGAAAAAAGTGAACGTTTGTCCAAGCAGCTATTTTTCCTTATAATCCTTTAAATCCTTTAAAACTTGCTAATTATTTAACAAGAGCAACAGGCAGAGTTACTAAACATTGTGCAACGCAATTCGGATACCATATGCCAACTTACACTGCTTGACTTTTTTGTAAAAAAGGTCATGCGACTCGAGCTACAGTACTAGGGCGTGTGATGATGACGTGACAAGTGAGTGACTGATTGCCATGGATACGTGAACGTCATGTATAGACTATCTTGTCTCTTTGAATTTTAAATCACTCTGCATTGATATACATTGCTCCATTAAAACCTCAACATGTCGTGAACACAACTCTCCACTAAAAAAGTGAGGGGGACGAATTAAATTTTTATAAAAAGTGCTTGGGTATACCTGTGAACTGTGAAATAAACATCCTTGACCAGTGAAGTGTGAAGTTGACAGAAAAGGTGACCTGTCTTTGCCCTTACAAAAAAGAACGTTCCAACCTCCCTAGTATTTCCTTAGATTTGCATAGCACGGGGTTTTGGTGGTAAGTTAGAAAATGTTTTCCATTTATGGGACTAGCAGCTCAGAATTCATTCATTGGGACTAGCAGCTCAAAATAAGAAGGAAAATGGTACAGGCTGCATCTTTTTGTCTGCTACTGCTATCAGGTTAGAAATTACATTTTTGACTATGCTGCAGTTTTAACTATTTTTACCTGTAAATGTGGATCTCCATTTTATAGTAAGTATTTTTGCATTTTGTCATTTGTAGGAACCTTTGATATCTCTTCTTCTTTGACTTACTACTATGTGAGTGCATCTATGACCTGGCAAGAAGCTCAGACCTACTGTAGATCAAATCATGTTGACCTGGTTACATTAGACAGCATGGCAGATGTAAATTTCTTGAATAAAAGTTTCCAATCACTGATTCCTGGAAATCGTTCAATGTGGATTGGACTTAAAAGGAGCTGGTCCTGGTCTACAGGAGAATCTCTCAATTACTCTCTCTGGACAACAGGCCAACCAAATGAAGGAAATTCAGAAGCTGCATGTGGATTGTTTGATTCTAAGGGATGGAGTGACTACTACTGTTCAAACAAATTTGGCTTCTACTGCTTTGATGGTAATCTGATTTATCTAAAAATATATATTTTATGCTTTTAATTGACATAAAGATACCAGAACACCAGATGAAACAAAAAATACAAACAAAAAATGGATGAATTGTTTAAGGACAGTTACATGCAGTATGTTTTATTGATATATATATATATATATATATGTTTTATTTAATTTCAGCTTCCAAGATCAATCATGTTTTATTTTTGGCCCATTTGTTTGCCAAAAATACAACCCCAATTCCAAAATAAACTGGGATTCTTGGTAAAATGTAAATAAAACTTATTGAAATTGATGGCTGTAAGATGGTTTAAAAAGTTGGGGATGGGGCATCAAAAGGCTAGACAAGTGAGAGTTAATAAAATAAAACTATAAATAAATAATATATATAATATATATAATAAAACATGGGGTTATGAGATTTCTGTTTTTTCTGGTTTTATTTTACCCATAGTCCAAAGTTTTTGGGGATTGGAATTGTACTAATCTACATCACAGACAGCAAAGCAATGCAACTAAAACAACACTAATATAAAAATAAAAAAAATGACTTGCCTTTGCTCTCTGCCTAAAAAATAGTGATGGGTATGTGGCAGTTGAAAAAAAAACTTACTGTTAATTTTAATAAATTTGACTAAAATATTGTTGAGAGAAATGCACTTTCATCCTCTGTACAGATGACAGTCTACATATATTTAAAGTGATAAAACAGAGTGATAACAAGGTATTTAGCCTGCAGAACAGAAGTGACGAATAGAATTGCTAAGACTAAGAGATGAGCAAAGTGAATAAATGAGGATTTAATTTTTTTGAATTCCATAAGTGATCCTTATGATATGATTATAAAAGTGTTAATTTATTTCCTGATGCAAAGAACTATTACTATTTATGTTTTTACATAAGGAGGTTAAAATTATTTCAGTGAAATTATAAGTAAATCTTTCAAAGCAAAACATTTTAGTTACAGTTTAAGAAAAAAATGTTGCATACTGGGTTTTATACATTTATAAGCATATAAAGAGTTCTCGCTGTCTGCCAAACATATGCTAAAATATTATTTTATAATTGCCTCCTTCAGAAGACTCTTCTAATGCCAGCAAAACGTACATATTAATCACAGTATCGAAGACTTGGGAAGATGCCCAGACTTACTGCAAACAATACCACACAGATCTAGCCGTCATCGACAACAGTGAAGACAGTGTAGCTTTTCCTGTCAATGCAGCATATGTATGGATTGGTCCGATTTCCTCTTACTGGTCTGATGGAGGGTTTTCAAGCTTCCGGTACTGGGCACAGGCTAATTCCGAGTCATCTCTTGATGATAAATGTACTGCTATGAATAATCATGGGGAATGGATCAGTAAACAATGCAACCTAAAAATGTCATTCATTTGCTATGGAGGTGAGAGTTAAAAATGTCTTTTATCACACTGCTTTAGGACACCCCTCTCATTGAAAACTCTATACAATTAAATGTAATTTACACTGAGGTTGTTGTCAATAATTTTTTAATCCCCTAAAAAATATTAATCATGAACTTACTGTATTTCCAGGAGTATGCAGGCACCTGGCCAATAACTCCCATATGTGCATCCTATTATAGATTTCACCTCCCTTTTATATATAAAACCTCCAATTTGCTGTTTTCATTATTTTTTGGAGTGTGGCTGTGGAAAGTTATCTAATATTATCTATATATATTAAGTTGGAAAGTGTGCTTTCTGTGTTTTTTTTACATAAGTAAAATTAAAGATGCATTGTGTATACTGATGCCTTTCTATCAGAACTGGCATTAACTTCTTCAGAAACGTGAGCATCAGTAGCTCATCTGTTGGATCTGACAACATTAGCCAGCCTTCGCTCCCCACATGCCGGTTCAAAACTGTTCCTTACTTGGACCAATTTTGATAGATACTGACCACTACAGACCAGGAACACCCCACAAGAGCTGCAGTTTTGGAGATGCTCTGACCCATTCGTCTAGCTATCACAATTTGGTCAAACTCGCTCAAATCGCCAAGACCCAAGTTTCCAAGCAAAACATTTCTCAGAGCATCACACTGCATCTGCCAGCTTGCCATAGCGCATTCTGTTGCAAACTCTTTACCAATTAAGTAATGCACACAAATCCATCTATCCATACAGTGTAAGAGAAACATGGTTCATCAGACCATGCCACTTTCTTCCATTGATTCATAGTCCAGTTCTGTTGTGTTTTTTATTTTTTGTCTGTGGACGAAGTCAGCATGGGCATGCAAAGAGTCAATGGCTCCATGTCTTTGTGCAGCAAGCTGTGATGCAATGTGTTCTCACACCTTTCCATCATAGACATCATTAACTATTACAGTAATTTGTGCTAATGTTGTACATCCATGTGCTCTGACCATACAAACTATTCTTTGCTGCCCATGCACATTAGTGAGTCTTGAGTGTGTATGGTTTTTACTAGCTGTACACTTCTTTGTACAACTTCTGGTAAGTACTAACCACTCCTCAACAGATACACTCCATAAGAACTGTTGTTTTGGAGATGGTCTGATTCAGTCATCCATCTATCACAATTTGGCCCTGGTCAAAGCTGTAAATATCCTCATGCTTGTCCATTTTCCTGCTTCCAGCATTAGAACTTGGAAAACTGACTGTTCACATGCTGCTAATATACTTCACCACGTGACAGGTCCATTGTAATGAGATAATTGATGTTATTCAATGTATTCAGCATGTCATTCAATGTGTTAGTTAATGTAATTACTTAACATATTAAGCTATTTTGTTATATAGTTAATTTTTGGCTATGTATTTCAAGATACTTATACAATTTGCTAGAAAAATGTTTTTAGCCAATTAGTTGTTGTTTTTTTTTTTTATTTACATTATTTATCAGACAGAAAATCTTTTGCTAAAATTCCTTTTTGCTAAAATTCCCCAATGGGAACATGTAGAGGGTGCAAAATAGAGTGTTTTTTGTAATGCTTTTCTCTTTGCATATGAAATTGCAGTGGCCATAGCTTTTGATTGCACTTTTTTCAATACAGGACCCCAGCCTGGCTCTTACCATTACCACTATGTGCCATACCCAAAGACTTGGCTCAAAGCTCAGACATACTGCAGATTAGTATACACTGATCTGGCTACCATCGATAGCTCTGATAATGTGAATAGTCTTATGAATATAGTTGATCCTGGCTACAGTGGTTCTTTATGGATTGGACTAAACAGAGCAAAAACACGGTGGGGATGGTCTCGAGGGGACCAAGCTATGTTCAACAATTGGGATGCAGGAAGGCCAAATGGTTCTGGACAATGTGTAGTTAGTATCAACAGTGTCTGGAGAGATTACGATTGCACAGCACCTTTGTATTTTGTGTGCTACTCTGGTAAGTCAACAAATCATTTATGTACATATATCCTGTTTTGGTTCAAAAGAATACTGTGAAAGCTTATTTTATTAATGTTATGTTACAGAGGGAACTGGATACATTATGGTTAAGTCTAACAAAACATGGCATGATGCTCAGAGTTACTGCCGAAGCAGCTACACTGACTTGGCAACAATTCGCTCTCTGTGGGAACAGAGGCAGTTGTTGCAGCTTGTTGGTAGAGGAGTATTTGTCTGGGTTGGCTTATTTCAAGACACCTGGGGGTGGTCTGACCATTCAAGCTTCTTTTTCAGAAACTGGGCATTTGGACAACCAAGTTCCATGTCTGATAATTGTACTGCTCTGATGACAAGTGATTCTGGAAAATGGACTGTTCAGAATTGTGACACAGCACTTCCTTTTATCTGCTATGGAGGTGAGTCTCAATAGACACATTGAATATGCAACATGAAATAAAGCACAAATTTGAGTCTCTTTGTAACTGACGCATTTCACTTTGTAACTTTACAGAAGAAAGCACGGTGAAGACAAAAATAACGATAAGGATCAAAATATTTTACAGTGGAACAGCAAATATAAATGATCAGTCAATGCAGACACTGATCTTAAAGGAAGTAAGTCTATGTGTGGAGCATTATGGTACAAGTACAAAAATGTTACAGAAATGTTATACAAAACAGTCAGGGACAGAAAATTCTGATCATTTTATTAAAATCTATTTCTATTACTTTAACAAAGAATTGCTTTTCTAAGATCTGGTTCTTCAGAGTAAAGCCATAAATATGTACAAGAGAAACCTGTATGTTGGCCCTGAAAATGACCAAAGTATGCCAAGTGTAACAGTGGCACGCTTCCTTGTAAAGTAATGCAAAACTATTTCAACTAACCCAAGGTTTTCTACTTCAGTCCTTTGTATTGTTCAACAGGTGTATTGTTAAACATTAGCAAACCTTTAATGTTTTAAAGTTATCAAAACTGTTCATATTATAATGTATGCTCTCTGATCTACTTCTGCTCTATTTGTTGCAGATTGGAAAACAAATTTCCAACGTGACTACTTATAACAAACTGAGCTGGAACATGAGGAGTGATGGAAATGTATTTGTGAAGCAAAAATCCAGTGATTCATTCTGATTATGCTTTAAATAGAAACAATTTAAATCCCATAATCATTGCAAAGTAAAGAATACTTTAGTAAATTAGTGTATTGTAAGCACTTTGTGTCATATTGTATAATCATGCTGCACTAAAGGCTTTACTATAATTTAGGCCAGAAAATAGACTTTGTGTAAATACTGTAGAATTATAATTATAGAATATAAACAAAACAAAATAGAATTGTGTGTAGGTCACAAAATTATGATGATGAATATTTTGAATATATTATTAATAAATTTGCTCTTTTAACTTGACAAATAAAGTAGATTTATTGAATACAAATTACACTTTCTGGTGGGTCAAATTATATTTTACAAGAAATCTACCTCTTGATGATTTTTTTGTTCTTAGTCTCATTCCTGAATTAGCATGTACTGCACTCCAAGACACCATAATACCATTACTAATATGCCCACATGATAAAAATCTTTAAAAGGCAGTATCATTAAAAAGAAATTTAAAACATTATCATTCAACCTCCTTTAAAAATTCCGGAAATCTTGCATTCTGATAGCGGATCACTGATGCCTGCTAATTAAAACTCAAAAATATTTTCTTTTTTATTTATTTCTTTTTTAGTACAACTGGGCAAGAGTAAAGGAATTTCATAGTGGAGAGTGAGAGACAAAAAAGTGACAGAATATCTGGATTGTTCATTCTGCTAAATAAGCCTGTTTATAAGAAAGGTCCAAAGAACTGCTCTTGTGTGCTATTCTATTGAGCATTGTAGCCTTTTTTAGAGGGGTTAAAAATAAAGACCACTTTTCTTGCTGTAATGTGTTGCTGTAGTATTTAGCAATTCTTTTATAACAGAAAACAAGTCAAGGCATTCCCGGTTTTGTTGTGAGGAAGACGTGGCAGGCAAGCAGAAGTAAGACAAGCTACGCAGCATCTCATTCACTGAAACCTGGCTGAGTGAAGGCAAATTCGTACAACATGCTACATCTGCTGAGCTTCCAGCTGTTCAGTTGTTTTTGTCCATCACTCTGGCCAAGGGTGTCTGCTAAATGTCAAAAATGTAAATGTAATGTTCAGGGCGGATTGCATCGCAGAGTTAATGGGGAAAACGAGAGGTGGTGGATTGTGTTTCTACTGTATACAGTATCAACAAAAGTTGGTCTTGAGATATACAGTAACAACGCTGAAAAAGATATGCTAATTTAGATGCACTCTTCATAAAATGTAAACCTTTCTACTCGCCGCAGGAGTTTCTCTCTTTAATTCTCGTGAATGTGTACGTTCCTCCAAATGCGTGCATGAGCGCAGCACTGCAACAGCTGGCTATACAAATAACTAAAATGGAGCAAAGGTACCCAGACTCTCTTCTTTCTTAATTCTTAAAGACTTTAACAAAGCAAATCTTTCCCGTGAACTGCTAAAATACAGACAGCACATGTCCCACCAGAGACAGTATTATATTGGATCACTGTTGCACCACAATAAAGGATGCATATCACTCTATCCCACATGCAGCTTTGGGGCGCTCTGATCACTGTCTAGTTCATCTCATACCAACCTACAGGCAGAAACTGAAATCAGTTAAACCTGTATTAAGGACTAATGAAGCAGAGCGGGATTCCCTTCAAATGCACTGATTAGAGTGAGAAGAAGCGAAATCCCCCAGCACTCCCCCCACTCACCATCCCGAACAACACTGTAACAACAGTGGATTCATTCAAGTTTCTGGGTACCACCATCTCTCAGGACCTGAAGTGGGACAATGACATTGACTCCATTGTTAAAAAGGCCCAGCAGAGGTTGTACTTCCTTTGCCAACTGAAGAAATTCAACCTGGCACAGGAGCTGCTGAAACAGTTTTATTCGGCCATCATTGAGACTGTCCTTTTTACATTCATAACTGTCTGGTTTGGTTCAGCAACCAAATCAGACATCAAGAGACTACAGCAGACAGTCAGGACTGCTGAGAGGATTATTGGTGCTCCCTAGGGTTCAGCTGAGCTCGTTAATTATCTCTGGCATTAGTACTTTGCCCTTGTCTGCCTATTTCTAAAGGTCTGCCTGTAGACCTGCAGTACCACCATAGTGTTCAGTGCTGCCCCTGCCTGGCCAGCTGCCACATGTGCTTTACTGACTAAACTAGATGTCACTTTAATGCAACATTATAACCTTTTTATGGCCAATAGTGGTTCAGTGGATAGGCTCTGGGTTACCGTTTGGAATGTCAAAGTTTCAAGCTCCAGCAATGCTAAGCTGCCACTGTTGGGCTCTTGAGCAAGTCCTTTAACCTTCTTTATTCTGCTGCATCAAATCTGGCACCAGCTTCCTAATAAGTTGGGATACGTGACAAAAGAATTTTAGTGTTCATGAACTGTATATGTGACGAATAGAAGCCTTATTCTTTCTTTCATTTAACCAGGAAAAAATAACAAACAAACAAACAAACAAACAAAAAAGTGACCTGTACAACAAGACAGCAAAATAATTGACAAAATTGAACACAAGAGTGATTAAATAAACAAATAAACAAAAACTATAAATGGTCTGTATAAAGTTATTACTGTCGCAGCTTCCAATATGGCTGTACTCAAAGTATGTCTAACCTTCAATGACTGATGTCAAACGACAAAGGTTTACCAGTTCTAGGGAAAGCCAATGTCTAAAGAAAGCTAATTGTAAAGTAAAATCCATTAGCACATTGCAGTTGAGATTCAGAGATTTCTGCCTTTTGATGAAGCTGAAGTGTGAAATGGTAGCTTAGTGGTCAAGATGCTTTGACTTCTCATTAGAAGGTTATGAGTTTAAATCCCAACACCACCAAGCTGCCTCTGCTATGCCCATGAACAATGCCTACACAAGGAGACTGGTAAGTGATGGTTCCCACAGAGCCCTGATCTCAAAATCATCAGTTCTGTCTGGGATCACGTAAAGAGACAGCAGTATTTGAGACCGCATAGATCTACAGAAGATCTGCGGTTAGTTCTCCAAGGTGTTTGGAACAATCTACCTGCTAAGTTCCTTAAAAAAAAAATATGTGCAAGTATACCTAGAAAATAGATGCTGTTTTGCAGGCAATATTGGTCACACCAAATATTGATTTGATTTGGATTTATATTCTATTCATTTACTTTCCATTTTGTTAATTGATAAAAAAATGAACTATTAACACTTCAATTTTTAAGTATTCGACTTTACAGCATTTCTTCACACCTGCCTACAGTATTAATGTACATAAAGATGCCTGCACATTAATACTGAAAACATCCAAAGTATAAAAGAGCACACATGAAATTAAATAGTAAACAAAAAACCCTTAAACAACCCAGAATATGTCTTATATAAACTTTACTGAACTTAATGAACATGATGAACGCGGAAAATGAGAGAGAGAGAAGGTTGGATGATGTGGAGATGGTGAAACAGGAAGTGGATAGGATTAGTAAGGAGGAAGTGAGAGCAGCGATTAAAAGGATAAAGAGTGGAAAGTCAGTAGGACCAGATGACATACCGGTAGAAACATGGAGATGTTTAGTAGAGATGGCAGTGGAGTTTTTAATCAAGATTGTTAAACATGATTTTGGAAGATGAGAGGGTGCCTGAGGAATGGAGAAGGAGTGTGCTGGTACTGGTTTTTAAGAATAAGGGAGATGTGCAGACCTGCAGTAACTACAGGGGAATAAAGTTGATTAGACACAGCATGAAGTTATGGGAAAGAGTAGTGGAAGCCAGGCTGAGGGAAGAGGTGACCATCTGTGAGCAACAGTATGTTTTCATGAGCAATTTTCTTAATTACAGCGGCCCAAGAATACAATATGTTTCACACAACGCGTGGCTACAAGTATCCGTTCTTAATTTATAAGTTTGACCAGAAGACGGCGACAAAATACCATTTTCTTTTTGAAATCGAAGCATAGCGTCCCAATGATGATTAAGGATTAGTGCAACTGTTAAATCGGATATTAGACAAAAAAATTTAAACTCTACTCACTTTTTGTTTAAAGTAATGTTAATTTTCATTACAAGTTTATTCGTCCATATATATATATATATATATATATATATATATATATATATATATATA
>JAAIIK010000040.1:4325239-4336701 GCA_014706435.1 Silurus glanis
TATGGATATCTTTAAGTAATGGCTTTCTTCTTGCCACTCTTCCATAAAGGCCAGATTTGTGCAGTATACGACTGATTGTTGTCCTATGGACAGAGTCTCCCACCTCAGCTGTAGATCTCTGCAGTTCATCCAGAGTGATCATGGGCCTCTTGGCTGCATCTCTGATCAGTCTTCTCCTTGTATGAGCTGAAAGTTTAGAGGGACGGCCAGGTCTTGGTAGATTTGCAGTGGTCTGATACTCCTTCCATTTCAATATTATCGCTTGCACAGTGCTCCTTGGGATGTTTAAAGCTTGGGAAATCTTTTTGTATCCAAATCCGGCTTTAAACTTCTCCACAACAGTATCTCGGACCTGCCTGGTGTGTTCCTTGTTCTTCATGATGCTCTCTGCGCTTTAATCGGACCTCTGAGACTATCACAGTGCAGGTGCATTTATACGGAGACTTGATTACACACAGGTGGATTCTATTTATCATCATTAGTCATTTAGATCAACATTGGATCATTCAGAGATCCTCACTGAACTTCTGGAGAGAGTTTGCTGCACTGAAAGTAAAGGGGCTGAATAATTTTGCACGCCCAATTTCTCAGTTTTTTATTTGTTAAAAAAGTTTGAGATATCCAATAAATTTCGTTCCACTTCATGATTGTGTCCCACTTGTTGTTGATTCTTCACAAAAAATTACAGTTTTATATCTTTATGTTTGAAGCCTGAAATGTGGCAAAAGGTCGCAAAGTTCAAGGGGGCCGAATACTTTCGCAAGGCACTGTATGTGAAAAAAAACCTTTTAAATGCATTATTTCAATATGAAACCAACCAAGTACTTAAATGAAAAGTCATTATTTTAAAAAAGAAGAACAATTCAATTGACAACTCATTATTATAAAACTTACTAAGAATAACACCTAGAAATTTGCTTTCACTCCAGGCTGAACTAACTAACCTACTTGGTTAAAGGCTCGTCACATGACAGGTCTTTTGTTTTGTTTTGCATTGCCTGATTTATTTGAGATTGCCCTTGCCTGACTTTTCCATTGGTTTTGTGTGTTTTTTTTTTTTTTTTTCAAAACACATTCAGAAATGTTTCGGTTAAACATGTTAATCATTTATGTGGAACATGATTTGATCTCTCATCATGTAATTTTCTTTTTTTTTTTCTAAAATTCTTTTTTTTGTTTGTTTGTTTGTTTGTTTTTGCTTAAGTGATGTATGATGTATGTAATGAATCTAGACAGGGCCTGAGCCCAAAAAATCTTTTCAAACATGTCTATTTTTTTTTTCTCTTCATTTCTGTGAAATACAGTAGGCAATGTATTATATACCTCTATTGCTTCATTGTGTAGTGCAAGTAGGAGGATGTCTATTTTTACAACCTCTGGCCTGGATTCAGCACCACTCGCAGTCATGTAAATGTGGGAACATTGTGCCAATATTCTCCAGCTTTGTTCAATGTTCCCTAAGAGAATCATTAATGTGGTGGACCTGGATGATTTATCTAGCTTGACAGTTGCTTTACACTAAAACCAGTCGTGCCATTATTGTCATTAAAACATTTGTAAATATCCTTATACTGTCTTTAATATTCAAAGCCAGGACATTACTAATATATTTTATTCGTATATATGCTTGCCCATTAGTCCTGCTTCCAATAATCTATGATGAGAACTAATCATTTGCTGTCTAATATATCCCACCCCTAAACTGTACAGTCATCATTCTAGTAAATGCTATATATGTACATATAGGTGTATGCAAACATATACATACATTGCTCATAAATAAATAAGACAAAATAATAAACAAATGTAAAAAAAAATCATTCAAAAAACTACTGAAAAAATAGTGTACACAAAAATAATAAAATAAATAACTTATACATGTACAAGTGATTATACTACCCCAGGGCTGCAGAGCAAAAGATAATTTTGTATGTAGGCAAAATGGTTTGGATGATGTGGTACATAGATTTATATAAATAAATATTTAGGTTTGCACACATACTGTATATATGGTATATGGCACTAAATGTTCTTTCTCTCTACCAGATGTGAACCTGTTGGTGTGTAAGCATGTTGGGCCATCCTGCTGTACTCGCAAGATGGAGGAGAGCTACAAACTGGCATCAGTGAGGGATACTGTGCAGAATATCAGGTCATACAGCTTCGAACTCAAATTCCTGCTCTTGAGCCATGCTACTACCTTCACAGGTATGAATGCACAAAACTAATTAAATGTATTTTATATATACTTACTAATTACATTTTATAAACAGTTATACTCATATGCTAGATCATTGTGCTTTTTTAAATGTGTTAGTTGCATTTAGGACTTAGGAATAATAAATAGACAAATAATATAAAATGGTGGAAGGACAGATTAGATATTTTGATGTGCAGTTATATTACATATGTTAGTACTTTAATTATGCGACGGACTAACAGATTTTTAAAGATTCAATAAAAAATCAGCAGCACTCCAATAAATTATACAGCCATATTTTCATAATGGTTAAAAAAAAATGTTTTTCCCCACATAAAATCAATCTCACTTTTTTCAATAAACAAACATAGCAGTTTTTTTCATATGCATTTTCAGAAAACTCAAGTCTCCTGTTGCGTGGCTACATTAGGCAAATTCGTTGCCTAATATAACATTGACTACTACTGTTCAAGCACATATCTAATAAGAAATTTTATTGTATTTGTTTATTGTTCTTTCCAGGAAAGTGCCTATTTTGTTTTTTCTTATCGCTATGAATTTAGATTTCAGTAACACATTTAACCATTCTGAGGTGCAAATACAGAGTCTGCTTATTTACTTTGGGACTGTCTGGACAATAAAATTCCTTTTGTTGTCTTGTTTTTTTGCCAGGAGCCTTTAAGAATGAAGCTCTTATTCATTAATTTTTAGTGATAAAATGTCCAACTTGCATTAACAGTGCAAATGCTGTATGTAAAGTACTAAACAATACCATGCTTATAATACCAATTATAAAAACATCAATACTATTACATTTATTTTCCTCTAATATGGCCTTTTTATTTAAGCCCAGGCAGAATCATTGTTAGTTCTCATGAACTAATGATGCAGCAAGACACAGCTGGTCAATAACAGCTGAGCAGCCAAAGTACTTTTAGTCATCTAAAATGGGAGGACTTTGTATACAGGGATGTAATTAAGCTCCCAAGTGGTGCAACTGTCTAAGGTTTCACCCAATCATTGGGAGATCATGTGTTCTAATCCCAATAATGCTATAACCAACTGCAGCTGGGAATTCAAGCGAAATACAACTGGCCATGCTTTATGAGTGGAAAGGATCACCATTGTCTTTCCCCAGTCTATCAGCAGTAATGGACAGTGTGATTCCAGGATAGTAGCTGTCATATAACTAGCAGATTGATAGGGTCTACTTCACTGAGTATTATAGTAGCTGAAGGACAAAACTAAAACAAACAATCAATATATACTGTTCGGACAAAAGTAGGGCTGCAACAACTATAATAATCGATAATGAAATTCGTTGCCTTTGCCAAATGCTGTTATCGATTAGTTGGGCTGCTCAAGTGCCGGATTAGCGTGACGGCAAGATAACACAGCCACTTGCGAAATGGTGCAGAGTACAGGTCAACCGGCAGCAGGAAAAAGTGTGCTTCCCAAGTCATTAAAGTTGAGCTTGTGTGGCATGGACCTCTTGGGCATCAGGTTGCGCAATTAGCGTGTATGCAACATAGTGATGGATTAAATTGAAACGGTTGGAACAAACACCAAATTTAAAAGCAGCAAATAACAGCAGCAGTAAACAATAATTTTTTTTCACTGTTGTGGTTTTCAGCGAATGCTTATGCATTTGTACACAAATTAATATTTACTCCATTTTTTTTTTTTTAAATCAAGCCTGTTAGCTTGCTGCATTTCTCCGTTCCATTCTGGGGTTTTTTTATAGCATTTGTCTTCTACAACAGTTAATTTATATGTTTTTTTCAAAACGTGATTTACTGTGGGTTTACTACATTCAAATGCTTGTTTTTGATGTTTGTATATTTAATTTATGCATATATCATTCAATTATTATACAAAATGTAATTAATTATATCTTCTAGATGCTTATATCTTCACAACTATACATAATGTCTGTGTATTGTTTTAACAAAATTTGACAAAACAATGTTGTATTATTATTTATCTTTTGAATTTTTTTAAATTACAAAAGCATTCTGATTAATTTCAAAGATGTTCAATGGGATGAGGTTAGAGCTCTATATCAAGCCATTCAAGATTTTCCATTCTAAACCATGTAGTCTATATATACATGTAATGTGTTTTGTGCACAAGGGCAGTGTCATGCTGGAACAAATTTGGGTCTCCTAGTTCATGTGAAGGGAAAGTTTATTGCTACTTACCATACAATTGCGTGCCTCCAACTTTGTGGTAACAGTTTGAGGAAGAACAACATATGGCTATAAAACTCAGTTATTCCAATATCTTTGTACATACAGTATAACTTTTACTTACCTATTCAAAACTATATTTTTACTGTATAAATGCAGTAAAAATTAAAGGGAAATTTGTGTTGGACTCAAGGTGTTCACATTAACAAGACCATTGGATAAACAAACAACAAAAAAACATTAACATTAACAAAAAACATTGGATCCATATAGAACAAAAAATACAGAGAAAGAGAAAAAAAAGTATGACATTAAAACTTCTGTAATTCTAACACAAAATTAAAGTGACTGCCTACAAGCACATTACATCAGAGGACTATATTCTAATGTGTGCTTGTGAAAAGCTATTGCCAAATAAAAGAGTGGGCACAAATTTAATGAGCTGGTCAGTGTTATCTCACCTTCTGTTTTATTTGGCAGCGTAAGCCGGCTACTACGGACGCACACTACAAACTCATTCATGTGTGTCCAGCTCTGCAATACTGAATGAATGCTGAACCATAATTAGAGCTGCCCCCCTCATTACTTGCCCCCACAACACACACACACACACACACACACACACACACACACACACTCAAACACATGCACCCTTTTAATTTTATAAACAAGCAGGAATCACACTGGCATAATTTCAAAGTCAGACAGTCACAAACATAAAGACATTAAACACTGACATTATTTAAAAGAAACACCAAATGAGTATTGAAATACCCTGAAGGAGGTATTTCCCCCAGAGAATTCCCCCACTTTACCGCGGTTCGAATCTTGCGCCCCCAGGTTTATCGCGGAATTGCATTTGCCACATAACTAATTTGTTTAGCTGATTTTCCCGGTCTCTTGATAGAGCACAGCTGTTATTGTTAGCCATGTCATAAATTGGTACCTGGTCATTAGTCATAAAGTCATATGTCAAAAGCCATGAAAAGGTCAAAAGACAAAGAACATTGTGTTATCTCTCAGTAAATCTTAGTAAATTGTCTTTTTAATGTATAGTTTAGCCAGACTGCCACAATGATCCTCACCACATCATAGTGTTCAGGTTATGTTATGTAAGATAGACAACATGCACTATGTCAACTCTAATCTGTATTTGTAATGTTACACTTATGGAAAACTGCAGTCACAGGTATTGCCATGGAATGTCTATGATGTCTGAAAGTGTTTCAGGTGGGACATTGTTATTTATATTCCACACTTTGTTTTAGCAATACATGTATTTAAATGACAATAAGTTGCATAATATCACTTATTAAAAATACAAAAAAAGAATTCTTATCCTTAATCTTCCATTCTTTTATAGTCTCTGAACCCACTGAATCAATTATAAATTATTAATTAGTTATTCATTACTTTAATTTATATAAATAAATACAACTTAATGAGAGTAGAAGGCCTCAATCACCATTAGCGCCACTCTACTGCAGTCTCTTGAAATCTTTAGCTGAGATCTCCATAACATATTGATACACTAATCAGGTGTGACATTTGAACCTATAAGAAAAATTATGTGACAGTAATGTGTTTAAAAAAAACACACAATATATTTCTATATGTTCCCCTTCAGGAACTCTAGCTGTGTTAACAATGCTTTGGGAACGCTTTCGTGTTGTCCAAGCTCTGAATCACGTGTGTAATCAGTCCGTCACTGGCAGGGTGACGTAATGATCAGGAATCTATAAAAGCACATGGCATGGAACCAGCGCCAGCTTTTGTTTGTTCAGGAAGCGCTCTGGGTGTGTATGTCTGGAGGGGAAAAAAAAAAAAAAAAAAAAAATATATATATATATATATATATATATATATATATATATATATATATATCCCGCAGAGCACTCTTTGAGGAGGGTGCTCCTGCTCCTCGTGGTTCTGGCCCCGTTTTCGCTTAGGTGAAGCGGCGTTTGAGGACCTGGGGCTAGATGGTGGACCTAGCAGAGGGTTCGGAGATGGGCTTTTCCCTTTCTCCTTCCTCACCTGCTGGGAGGGGGAGGGGATGGATGTTGGCGAGCCCTCTTCGAGGAGCTATTGAAGGTGGTGACCTAAGCCGTTGCCAAACTCGACATCGATTGGCTGGCTGGCTGGTCAGCAGAAAGCTCACCTGTCCAGTAAGCTTGACAAGCTCTTTCTGGCTGTGCTGCAGGCATACCAGGCAGACACCTCAGACGGTCAAGAAGTCTGAAAGCTTTTTTGTGCGACAGATTTAGCTCTTACGGTGACTAAAGAGACTGCTTGGGCCATTGGCCGGTTCATAGCTACCCTGGTGTCTACTAACAGGCACCTATGGCTAGGGCTGTGCTGCTGGACGCCACTCTGGAGCCAACTGGCCTGTTCGCAAATCTAAAAGTCAGTCAGCGACGTTCCAGCGCTTTCTCCCACGTCGCTCTCGTAGGACTACCTCAACCTAACACCTCTGGCCACTGGGAGGTGCAAAGTCAGAGCGTCCCTAACCCTAGGCCGAAGCCCCGGAAGCTGACGGATCTGAGGAGTGTCATCTTCAACAGAATGACCTCGGTCAAAAAGTCCTGCTACAGGACCATCTGGTGACCCCGCTGGGAAGTGGCGCTGTGCACCTCAGTATATGGTAACCGCCCCACCCCAACGCCCTTAGGGCGCTGGTTTGTTAACCCTGCCACTTTCAGTGCTTCAGGGCATGGCCAGCTCCAGTGAATGCCCTCCTTGTTTTCCACCCGGTACCGAGCAGGCTCTGGTCATGGAACAAGAAGTAGACACTCACTTGAGGAAGGAGGCCATCAAGGTGGTCCCTTCCTCAGACAGAGATTCTTGGTTCTACAGCCAGTACTTCATAGTTCCCAAAAAAGAATTAGCTCTGAAACATTTCCTTCCAGACCTCAGGGGCCACCATGTGTTGGTCCATTCGGACAACACTTGGGTGGTCTCTTATATCAATATGCGATCTCGCCTCCTGTACAAGTTGGCATGTCAGATCCTCCTGTGGGCCCAAGGGAAGCTGCTCTCCTTGCTCCCCCTCGAGGCAAGGGCTTCTCTTAAAGCCATTGACAGAGGTGCCTTTGCGGTTCCTTCCAGTCAAGACTGTCGACCTCTTGGCCATTTCCTCTCTCAAGAGAGTAGGGAATCTCCAGGCCCTCTATGTGGCCCCCTTATTCCTGGAATTTACTCCAGGCATGGCCAGTGCCTTCCTCTACCCTAAATCATGGTATTTTCCCAAGGTACCCTTGGTCGTCCCACGACCTGTCATGCTTCAGGCATTCTTTCCTCCTCCCTTTCAGGCCCCAGACCAGGAGAAGTTTAACCAACTGTGTCCAGTTTGAGCACTGGACATATACGTCCACAGAACGGGACTGTGAAGGAAGTCGGAGCAGCTGTTCATCTGTTATGGCCCTCAGAGGAGGGATCTCCCTGCGAACAAGCAGACATTCAGCAGGTGGATTGTGGATGCTTTCTCATCCTCCTACGAGTCCTCTGTTTTTCCCGCTTCTTTCGGGGGTAAGAGCTCACTCTGTGTGCCAGCCTCTAAGGCTTTGTCCTCTGGTGTTGCCCTCCAAGACTTCTGCAACGCTGCAGGCTGGTTCACCCCACTGACCTTTGTCAGGTTTTATAGCCTTGAACTTAGTGCTGCTCCTGGCCCCTCTGTCTTTCAACCTAGCTGTGCCCATCCACACTTGGCAGGGACTGGTCAGCCTGGCATTATTAGACTCTTGTTTCCAAAGCATTGTTGATGCAGCTCGAGTTCTTGAGGGGGGACGTCTCGAGGTTATGTATGTAACCATGGTTCCCCAAGGGAACGAGACGCTGCGTCTCAATGCCACACCGCCTGCATCCCTGCAGTGCTTCCTTCCCTTTCAGAAGCTAGTGCCGGTTCCACTCCATGTGCTTTTATAGCTTCCTGGTCGTGATGTCACTCCGCCGGTGCTTTCCATTGGACTGATTACACACGTGATTCAGACGTGGACAACGCAGAAGCGTTCCCAAAGCGTTGTTGACGCAGCGTCTCTTTCCCTTGGAGAACAATAGTTACATACGTAACCTGGAGACGTTCTTAATCTAAATTCCCATTAGTCATTTTAACAAATGTTATTATTATTATTATTATTATTATTATTATTATTATTATTATTATTATTATTATTACTAGTAGTTGAAGTAGTAGTAGTAATAGTAGTATTAGTAACAGTAGTTTTCTTTTTTTTTGTTCTCTCTGCACTACATCGTCTTTTCTTTTGATGTAAACAGACACAAATTAAACTTAAAATAGTTTTGAGGTCTCAGTGGGATTTTCAGACTCTACAGTTTCTAGAATGCACAACATTGAAACATGAGGCAGATGGCCTCCATCAACAAAAGACTGTCTCGTGTTGCACTGCCAAAAACTGGAATCTAAAGCAACAGTGAGCACATGCTTACCAAAACTAGACAACTGGAGATTGAAAAAACATTGCTTGGTCCCTAGAGAACCACAGTTTCAGAAATACTCAAGCCAGTCTGGCTTCAATAGCCATGCCACAGTCAAAGCCCTGAGATCACTTAGACATGTTTGTCATTGTTTTTCAGTAATCACTCAAACTTACATATACCATTACAACATCAGGTTATAATGGCATACAAATGCAAAGATTTTTCTTGCCAACCACCTGTATTTTGTGATTTTCATTTTATTTAATTTATTTAAAATCTTATCCTTCAACACCCTAGCAGATTAAAAGTTATATGATTGATATTCATAATGCACATTCAAGACTGTTTCCAATTATTCAGACAAGATGAACTAATGTGATCAATGAGAAGTGAAAAGAATTCAGTCAGTCACAGTGTATGAGTGTGGGTACATCAACAACCTTTGGCTCTGAAAAGAACCCCCACACCTCACAGACACATTGACTGCCAAGAAAAAAAAATAATAATAAAACACTTGTCCACCATTATTGCTATTCCACTTTTCCTTCTGGTCCTCTACCCCAAAAGCATGACTTCACAAGTTCAGGGAAGCAGTCTAATTGAATCATGCTACTCTCAACTCCTCTCCCTTGGCAGATTGGTCCTTCTCAGACTTGTGCTTTGGCTAATTGGACTCGCCATGTTGCTTCCTGTGTGGAGCTGGAGTCTGTGATCCCAGAGAAAAAGAAATACAGTCAGACAGAGAATGAAGAATGAGGGAATGTGGTGTTAAAGACAGTCCCACCCTTACAGTCCTCTGAGATTTTCTGTCTCTCTGGTTTTCAATAAAAAATGTAAAAGTGAGAAAGGAAATTCAATTATTGAAAAAATAGGGAGATCTGTTGCGATTATATCTCTTTTTTATTATTTTTGGTATATTCTAATTATGTATCATATTGTCAGTGAAGCTCAGTTAAATGAATAGAATTTAACTAAAATAGAGGGATAAAGAGAGAGAGAGAATTCTTTTCATATTCAAATCTGGCTATTGACGCTATGGTTACACACCTGCTGCCTGACGACAGCATCCAGCTGTTATGGCTGTGACTTGAACTTATGGCTTATGAACGCTGGCATTTGTGTCTATTCACTTCAAAGTAAGAAGGCTAAAGATCAAAACCAGAATTATTCTTATGCCTTTAAGAATACGCAAAAATGTTCCAGACGTAAATATAATCTGAATATTTTCCTAACATTTGCAATAGAGTTAGCGGAATTTTATGTTTGCATTTAATTAGCTAGAGGTGTTAATAATAAAATTATTTTGTAATCCACTGGGATTTGAGCAGAAAAGAGACCAGGCATAACCGATCAGGCATAATCAATTATCTCTTTATCATGGCACCTGTTTTAATGGGATGTTTTGCTTATTGTAACTATTTAAAACCCAAATTCAGTGTATCTACCTATAAAAATACGTATAATACTTAAAAAAATGCAAAAGCCACATATTGAGTTTAACTATCTTTAATTTTGACCTTTTAAAGCTTATAGTGGCTGCTTGTTGTGGAATGCATGGGGGATTTCTCCTTTAAACAAATGTACTCATGCTGGGTTATTTATTTCTGTAAAAAGTAAAAAAAAAAAGCATTTGCTTATGCAAGGTGAAGCAATTTGTGTAAATCAATAGTTGTAGAGTTTTTACTGATAATTGACCATGCTTAAAATAATCTATGCAATATATATAATCTATATAATCTATCTATATAATCTATATAAAGCAAAATTGTTTTAAAAATGTTCGTTTAAAAAATACACAGACATTTTGTTCAATTATATAAGATATAAGAATCTAGAATATATAATCTTATTTTGTATAATAATTAAATGATATATGCGTAAATTAAATATGCACACATTGGAAACAAGCGTAACAAACGTACAAAAAGTAAATCACGTTTGAAACTAGATAAGTATTATCTGAATATTAGTATTAGTATTATAAAAAAATATGCTGTGGTTTAAAATGCATAAACATTCGCTAAAAACCACAAGAGTGAATCAAAATGTTATCATTTACTTCTGCTGTTATTTGCTGTTTTTAGATTTAGTGTTTGTTTGTATCGTTTTAATTGAATCCATCACTGCGAGCGAGGTGATTGCGCAACCTGATGCTTGCAAGTCACACCAGAACAGATCCAGTGCGACTGTTCCAAAGTAAGCAAACATACAATTTACACAATAGCACTTGAATTATACCATTTTCACCTGATGAGGATTATACAGTTTTAACTTACCGTGCTGATGTTTCACTTTCATCTATGACACCAGTGTGTTTTCTTTTCATGTGCTTGTGCATCACTGTGGTAATTCTATGCCACACAAGCTCAGCTTTGCATAACTTGCAGGTAACAGTGTTCTATATTGTGTTTAATATAAAATGCTCTCATGCCTTGGATGACTTGGGACTCACACTTTTTCTTGCTGCCAGTTGACCTGTATTCTCTGCTATTTCGCAAGTGGCTGTGTTATCTTGCTGTCATGCTAACCTGTAACTTAAGCAGTCCAACTAATCGATAGGGGGACTTAATTTGTATTATAGATTATTATCAATTTTATTGATTAGTTGTTTTATATATATATATACATATATATATATA
>JAAIIK010000040.1:4350351-4361338 GCA_014706435.1 Silurus glanis
TGTGTGTGTGTGTGTGTGTGTGTGTGTGTGTGTGTGTGCATGTGTGTGTGTGTGTGTGTGTGTGTGTGTGTGTGTGTGTGTGTGTGAGTGTGTGAAAGGAGGTGGATGGGACACTACAGCACAGCTGAGTAGACAGGTCATACCAACTGGCCACTGAACAAAAAACAAGTTTGGGCATGTATGTTCGTGCGCCCGTGTGTGTGTGTGTGTGTGTACAGTACATCAGGGAATAGAGAAAAAATGATCACCTGAAGGACCACCTGGTTTTCATGTAGATGGATGGATGGATGGATGGATGGATGGATGGATGGATAGATAGATAGATAGATAGATAGATAGATAGATAGATTGATAGATAGATAGATAGATAGATAGACAGGAAGACAGGCAGACAGGGAGGCAGACCCTTCCACACATGATTTAGAAAAATCTTAGTTGAGCTTTTCTGTCTTCACATCCTAGAACTCATTTCCTTAAGCCATAATAATTACAAAAAAAAAGTACTAATCTTTTCCTAACATTAGTACTTTTGAAAAAAATGCGCACTGCTAAAAAAATCATAAAACTATCAGCCACTGAAACAGTGGTTTTCCATACTGAATTATAGTTTTAAATAATGAACAGTCAGGAATTAACATTTCTCACATTTTTTATGTCCAACTAACTTTTCATTCTCTCTCTCTCTCTCGTTCTCTCTCTCTCTCTCTCTCTCTCTCTCTCTCTCTCTCTCTCTCTCTCCTTCTTTCTTTCTCTGCAGATATGTACCAGTCTCTGTTCACTTTCTCCGAAGATCATCTGCTGTCCCTTTTTGAGAGCACCTACACCTCTTTATCTTCTGGAATCCCTCGCCATGTCAGCTCCCTCTTTTCTAGTCTTTCCAAATACATCCAGGACACCTCCAACATTTCCGTGGATGCTGCAGTTAACCAATTTTACGACCACCTCTTCCATCTAGTCCACAACAGCATTTTCAAGCCGGGCATTGCTGAGGAGGACAACCTCTCTGAATGCCTCCGTGCTACTCGCCAGGATGTGGATCCATTTGGCCCTCATGTTGATGTCATGGCGGAGGAATTGTCAGATGCCATGCAGGCAGCCAGGGCATTAAAAAGGGCATTTTCCATGGGTGAGGATTTGATGAATGTCACAGAAGTGGCACCTTTGACCAGTGAGTGTGCCCGAGCACTTCTGAAGATGCAATACTGCCCACATTGTCAAGGCTTAACTCTGATACATCCTTGTCCTGAGTTCTGCCTCAATGTCATGCGTGGATGCTTGGCGAACATGGCAGAGCTAGATATGCCATGGAGGCACTATCTGGCTATCCTAGAAGACCTCCTGCATACTGTAGCTGTAGAGCGCAGCATGGAACTTGCTCTTCTCAGTATCAGAGGTCACGTCAATGACGCCATACGTCACGCACAGCTACATGAAGCCAGGATCAGCGCTACTGTGAGTAAGACAGCATTGAAAACGCATCTTTTAGAACATGATGGACAGTGTATCTATTGTTGTGTTTCATTTCCAGTGATGATATATTAAGAAAAAAAATTAATTCTTGCATTATAAATATAAAAAATATTCAAAGAAAATGGTTATATAGTCCAAAACATGGTATGCATCATAGCCCTGTGATTGAAATGATTGAAAATGTTAATAAGTTAAATTATGAAATTGTTTACCAGAAGTCTACAGTTGCCTGTGCAATATTCTGGATCTAATAAGTCTAAGATTCTGTTTTCAAATTAAGATGACTGTAGGATACTAAAGTTAATATTTACTTACATTTATGACATTTATCCAGAGGGCCTTACAAGGGTGCACTGAAGTCTCAATAAGTGTCAATAAATATATTCTATTATTGGTTCATCAGCTTACTAAAGACTATGAGAGAGGAGGAGGCAGCTTAGTAGTTAAGGCATTGGATTTTCGATCTTAAGGTCAGGAGTTAAACTCCCAGCCACAAAAAGCTGCCACTCCTGGGCCCCCGAGCAAGGCCCTGCATCCCATAGCTGCTCAGGTGTATCAATGAGATAAATGTAAGTTGCTCCGGATAAGGGCATCTGCCAACTGCGATAAATGTAAATAAATACAATCAGTCTAAAACTGTTTTTGGGGGTAATGTAGTTAGAACAATATGATGTTTTTTGTTATTATTAAAGTTGTATTACATTTTAAAATTGTAAGTACTTCTGGAAGAGGTAGGTCTTTAAATGTTTAAACTGTTAGCAAGAGTAAAGATTTAAAAACCAGACAGTCAAATTGAAAAATTGGGACACATTATTTAATAAAACTTTCTTGTTCCTCCTGCTCAAATTTTTTAGAGGTCATTCAAATGACTGGCCAATTTGGAATGTTTCAGCTGGGAGGTGACCATTCATGTTAAGGGCAAACAGATTTTTTTGTGTCCATAGTAATAACTTGCAATTATGGTAGTCTCTTGTTTGTTTATCCTTTTTAATTTATGTGTCTATAATTCCATCTCTTCTACCTTTTTTTATATCTACAAGAGAGTCAGAGAAGTACCATGTGTTATAATGACTTGAAGACTGGAAATTGAAATGTTTTTTAGCTCACAGCTATGTTTTGAATCATACTGTCTCTCTCCCTCCCTTTTATCTCAGTATCATAGTTTTGGAACACAATGTATTTGAGCCTTGTCTGTTCTTTGTGAAAGTGGTCTAGGCAATTGCAAATGAATTTGAGCTCATTCAGAAAATCAAGTCCAGAGCTCCACTAAATCCATAAATAATGGCGTAACCATGACACATTTTTTCTGGTACCTATGAGCTAATGTTAGTAAAGCCTCCTGTGCACATTTACATGCATGGGAAGAATAAGAGCAGAGCTTCTCCTCACGATGCTGCTAATTGGTTTGAGAATTCTATGGCTTGCCTTGGCACATGAACAGCCCCAAAATAAGTTCATTCTGTCCATAGATTCCATTATTCCCTACAAAATCTTAAACTAAACATGCTGGTGTTTAGACATCATATATGGGTTATGAAGAGGTTATGGTGCTGAAAGGTTTAAGACTTGCTTTATGTCTGGTTTGGGGATTGGACCTCTGCCACATACTCAATGGTGTGAGAGAAAGGATAAAGGAAAAAAAAAGATGAGAGAAAATAAAAGAAATGAAAAGAAAAAAAAGACAATGTCAGTGATTCATAAAAATTGGCATATGTGAGGTTAACATGTCTAAAAATAATCTGAATACTGCAGGCACTCATTCAGCATCGGCAAAGTTCCTCCATGGATTTAAGATCCTCTGTCCAACAAAGATTTCCAACTAATTTAAATGTTCCAAACATATTTAATGATTTTTAAGTTCTAAGTTCTTAGTAAGTAAAAAAAAAATCTGCTCACAAAAAAACTTAATTCTCCATGGCAAGCAAGGCTCTTTCAGAAAGAGAAAAAATATCTTATCATGTAGACAACAAAATATGCAACCAATCAACACAAGGATCCATGTTAATTGCTTGTCAATCGTAGTTCTTGACGATTCAGCAAACTATCCCTGTCACACTGGAAGATTTTAAGATTTCTAGCTTTTATATGTGTTTTTGAAAGGGTTCTAACTCCCACAAAAAAAGATTATTAGTATTAGCATCATCATTATCATCATCATAATCACAGTTACTATGATCAGCAATCATCAGCTTTTATTGCTCGTTATTGATCCTGTTTTAAGTTCTATTGACTAATGATTCCACTTCATCTCTTTATACTTTTTATTTCTAAAGCGCATAAAGGGTTAAGTGGTGTGTTTGTGAGTAAGTTTGTGTGTGTGGGTGTGTGTGTGTCTGTATAAGTGCACGTGGGAGATATTAGAGGATTTAAAATGGTGTAATGGTGTTGTATTTCTCTGCCGTGCTTTCCCTAAAGGCTTGCGGTTGGCATTGTCTACCCCCTGGTGTGCAGCCTTGAGATGGCATTGTGCCCTAGCAAATATGTGTGTGTGTGTGTGTGTGTGTGTGTGTGTGTGTGTGTGTGTGTGTGTTTGTGTGTATCGGGACGGTGGTGGTGGTGGTGGTGGGCAACTTGGATGAGTCTTAATGCTTACAACTTTCTAACATACACACTTACCACTGGGATTCTCTCTGTGTGTGAAAGACTGTCGGTATAAAGGACAGAGTTAAGATCTGCAAGTGTCACTTGATGGTACTAGTTGCTTCATTCAGCATGCTGACTGTGGTGATAGAGTTTCACACATTTGTCTTCATACCTGCATAGTGTGCAAAGTGTATGTGTGTTTGTGTAGGCATACAGAACATATGTAGAGAATGCAGTTATATATGAAACCAGGTGTTATCATTCAAGCCGCAGTTCTGTGAATTGTACAAGAATCTCAAAAGTTAAAGTGAGCTGAAGTGGTTTATTTTTTCTGCCATTCTACACCCAACCTAATGGCCAGCTTAACACATCTACATCTGTCATGTATCACTATAAGTATTCAGATTTTCATGCCACAGCTGGCAGCGGTGATTCAGCACATCTGTGATTGATTCTGTGCAAGGTGAGTACAAAATCAGAATTGATGTGTAGTGCTTGTTGCAGAATATCACGTTTACTTGAGAATGATATGGCTATAATGTCTTTTATTTTTATTTTTTTCTCATGAATATATCTTACATTCTTAATAACATACATACTTTGTTAGTTTCAGATTCTATTAGTCAGATATTGGTATCTCTCCATCTACTCTTTTGTTGTTTTCAAGGTTTGCCATTTTTAATGCTTTTAGTTTTTATTGCATAATGAATAAGTTTTCACTCGAGAGCTTGCACCAGTTATCTGAATTTTGGCTTCAAGAATGTGTTAATAAATGCTTACCCAAGTATTCTCAGTGCCATCCAAGGTTCAGAATCTCACACAAATTTAAACAAGAACAGGTGATGTGGTTGGATTTTTTTTTTTCTTTTTTTCAATTACATACAAATGGAAGATATATGAAAGGTCACTAACTTCACGTTGAACCCTAACATACAAACTAAGACTTATAAATTATTATGAATTTAGGGACTGAAAGGAAATCAAGTGCCTGAAGAGTTTAACATGTATAACTTTACAATAGATGACAAAAATGAGCAAGAGACAAAAATCATAATGCCTTAAACTAAGGTCACATTTGATTAGTTAGTATAGTATTTTACGGTGTTTTCTTCAGGGTTTAACACAGGGCTCTAATTACACCCTTATGAAGGAATGTTAATAGCAACTTGTGCTTTTGGACAACAGAAACAAGTCTCTGGAGGACTCTGGGCGTAGAGCGGATTTCCATAGAACACAGCCAGTGAGACGGGTCACAGACAGAGTGCCGTCACATTTTTTTATTTTCTTTATTTTCTTAGATTTCTTAAGTCCTTCCAAACGTCTGATGGAGTAAAAAATGTAATCAAACACCTCAGGAGGTTTCCCTTCATTAGCTCATTCTTTTCTCCAACATTCTGGTGCAGAAAGTGCATACAGTAAACCTTCACCTCCCTCCATTTTTATGATCTATTTTTTTTTCTTTCCTTTCTTTCTCACGTCATTCTCTTGTCTTCTCTTCAAGGTTATTGTCCTTTCTCCTCTAATATGCTGACTATGCACTCTATTCCCTAGTGACCATATAATCATCGATCTAAGTAAAAATGTATGGACACAGGAAATTATGAAGCTTATTCACTGAATGGACTTGCGGACCATTTGACATGAATAATTGGGGTTTACTGTGTGAGTTGACCGCTGCATGTTTGGAATATAAATAGGGATTGAGGTATTTTAAGCATCTACATATGAATAAATATGAACGTGAACATTCCTTTCTAATGCTTGCAAAAGAAGAAATAGAAAGTTCTATATTTGAGCAGAAGAAAGGATTTGGTAGTGTTTTAAGGTTTATACTAATTAAATAATCAAGAATTACTGAAAGATGAGTAACTTTTTAAAGATAAGTATAGAAGATTAACTTTGACTTGGACTTAGATCTTGGTTAAATAATTAAGGAGTAAAGTGCAGGGAGTGGGATAGTTGGATTTACAGTATTGATACCAGAATGTCAGGATTACAGAAGATAAAACAGGAATGCTGTACATTTGACAAAGGTAGACATTAAAAAGAGACTGATATTCACTTCTGAGTGTTCAAGGTTTTAGGCTTTCCTTTTGTCTGCAATGGTATTCAGAAAAGAGAGATAAAGAATGCATATTTATAAGGACAAAATTGTGCTTTCTAAAATCAGTGGAGTCTAAAGAACTGCAGACTAAGACTTACTAGTATAAAAGTATTTTTAAGTATGTTAAGAATGAAAACTTGCCAGAATTATTCATGATAATCCCAATTAATCTTTATCAAGATGTCTATGCCAATAATTCTGAGCATTTAAAACAGCAAATTAAAGCAAATGAACTTGCACACAAAGTGCCAATTGGAGCATGTGTTTCACAGACATATTTATACCATTTAATGATTATAGTACTTTTATTACTTACGGACTGTGGATCATTAATGCATCAACTGACCTGCAAGTCTGATTAAAACCATGTTCTGACTTGACAGTATATTCATAAATTCCAACATCTGAAGATTCCTGTGCAATTTTAAAAATTCACTTCAAAGTATTAAAGGGCAAACCAGTTGTCTAGGGAGTAATTATGCTTCAAACGATTCCCAAACACATTGAAGCACAAGCACCTTTACATTGTTAGAACCTCCCTTGTTTTACATAATCTTCTAAAACCCCCAAAACACAATCCAAGAATCTCTTGCTCTGACAAAGAAATCATAGTCTGGTTCCTTCACTGCCAAGATACTGCCTAGTCCCCTTAGTGCAAGATATTTTATATTCTGTTGTAACGATTTCCTCCATATCCATGGAAAGCCCTAACATTGAGGTGTCAGTTAACATACCCTGTCAGTTATGGGTTTCAGGAAGTGTTCACTAAGGTCAAAGTATGTGCTCTTCATCATCACAGACCTTATGACAATACTATTGATTTAGTCTCTAATGCTACTCTTTCAAAGCCACATGTTCATCGCTTGTCCCCCACTGAAAGCAAAACTATGATTAATACATGGGTCAGATGCTAAAAAACCAAGTTATAGTGGCATACCCTTGTCCTCTGTGCTTCATGTCCTCAGCCTTGGAAAAATTACAGCTGCAGTAATCTTCACCAAATAAATTTCCACAGTACAAAAAAAAAAAAACCCGTATTTAATACCAACACATGAAAATATATATGCCTGGTCAATTCTAGTTTCAGAGTGTTCATGAATTAAACGTTCCCTAGTACATACTGTAGGCAAATGCATCACAAACTGGATTGCCACAATCCATTTGCCATTTCAATAGCCTGACCTCCTGCTTAAAAAAAATTATAGACCCAGGCTTAAACAGAAGGCATTAATGCATGAATATCTTATAAAAATGCCACACAGATGATGTGTGAATGAGTCCTGATGTGATATTTATGAGTACAGCTAGAGCAGCCAGGCGTATCGACTGCCAACACGTTGTGTGTGATGGGTGTTGTGGGGGTGTTATGGGGATGTGGGATTGTGTGTGTTTGAGTAAACATGTTTAGAACAGTTCAGAAAGTAAGTGGACTATGACATGACTCTTGTTGTTACTTCTGGTGTAATCCACCACTTGGTATCATTGGACAGCAGGAGAAAGGAAGGAAGCGAGTAAAAGAAGCTGAAGAAGAGACAGGGAGAAAGAGAACAAGAGAGAGAGAGAGAGAGAGAGAGAGAGAGAGAGAGAGACAGGGGGAAAATTTAGTGCATAGAATGTAAACCAGCAGTAGACAAAAGCCTGAGCCTAATACCCACCATGCACTGCAGTGAGGGGCCAGAAAGGGCTGAGAAACCTGGGATGCTTCTGTAGCTGATCCCTACATAAATAAACATGCATCCCTGACCATCACGACACACAGAAACCCAATACCCCCAGAGCACAGACTGAGATGCCAGTGATTGGGGGAATGAAATGAGCAGATCACTCCCAGTGAGGAAAGGAAGGGTTGCGGATTAAAAGCCTGGCTTGACTTAAGTCTCATGTTACTAGGGAGATCTATTAGACATCAGTATTAGACATCACAAAAATCAGGGATTATTTTAAAAAGTTTTTCTTATTTTTTATGGTTCTTCTTCTTAATTGATTTTTGTTCGAAACTCTTTCAGATAGGGGAATAATCTGGTATGGTTCCAATTTATAATAATTATTGATTATAATTACAAGCAACAGTAATTTAAAGAATAATACAGTGGTACCTTGACCTACGAGTGCATTAATGTACGAGTTTTCCGAGGTGCGAGCGGTCACTCGGTCGATTTTTTGCTTTGTTACGCGAGCAAAAAATTGAGGTACAAGCTCGAGACGCCGCTGCTAGATGGCGAAGCGAAGCCAGAAAGCGAAGATTGTGACAAAAATTAAGATAAGCAAAGAAGAAAAAGTAAAAATTAAAAGTTTAGGGATACGTAGTGTACAGGAGTGATAGTAAAAAACGAGTTTTCCCTCCGCCTCCGCTTAACGCCTCTACCAATAGCAGCCTCGATCTGTGAAATGATCCAGGCGTAGAATAGAAGACAAGTACAAACTTGGACACATGAGTTAACACCTAACTACCTTCCACACTCCTACTTTTGGCACTGGGAAAAGCCTGAAATGGTATGTTCTCCGGTGGTGTTTGATCTCTGTCGATAAAGAGATTTTTTTCATTTTCAGACAAACTTGTCTCATGGAAACTTTATTGTTCTCAGATGTTTTCATTTTTGAAGGTGTTTTTGTTTCAGAGTCAAAGAGATGATTGCCTTTTTCATAAATCATTCTTGCTTAAGTATTACTGTCTCTTTTGGCATTTGGCTGGAAAACATACATTGGAATTCTGAGTGTTTGTTTTAAATTAATTAAATTAAATTAATCTTAATCTTAATCTAGTTTTATCATTTGAGAATAACCTATTTCCTTTTATGTTTTTTACACATTAAACAATTAATACATGCAACACAGTCATATTGGAGCAGATTGATTAATATTAATATTAAATATTTTCCTTTTTTTCTGTCAGAAATACTTATATTTGGTACTTGCTTATACTGATTTTTTCGCTGTCAGAGATCATTTTTATATACTTCTCTTAATTTTGGTTATGTCCATCATCAGCTAGCATTAAATAACATATACTGTATTTTATGATGAAATTGCTATGCCTTTTAAATGGTATCTTAAACACAGAGTGTTAGACCGGCCTAGGTACAAACAACAACAAAAAAACTGCAGGATGATTGCGGTCTTTAAGGCGAGAGGGTTAGGGTTCTTGATTTGTGTTGTGTAGACCCTAATGATAACATATGCCTTCGACTAATCTGCTGACAGGACTGAAGGGCTCCTTTTTTTTTACATGGAACAATTTCTCTGCATGTTTGTTTCAAAGGTATAAAAAGAACAAAGTAGTTTTATGTAAATTAATGACCACAGCAGCATAGGGTGTGACCAACTTGTAAGAAAGTCAAAAATATTTCGAATGCCTTATGGAAAGTACATATTTAAAAGGGTGTAAAAATTTAATTAGAACCAATTAACCATAAATAAAATAGTAATAGGTGACTTGGTGGTGAAGCATGTTGCAATCCATTGCCTGAAGTGTTTTGATGTGGGTTTCCTCTGGTTTTGATGTGGGTTTCCTCTGGTTTCTGCAGGTTCATCTCTCCTCTTAATGCCAGTAGCACTATTCCAGTAGTTAATAAGGTTACTCTAAATTGCATTGTATATATAAAATTGTCAAATGTTTAGATGCTCTTAATGGGTTGTCTAGTTTTAGAACAATATTTTAGTGTTGCTTACAGTAAGGGTTGTGTTTCCTATATTTAACTGTTATGTTTTCTGCAAGTAGCTCAAAAACATACATCTAAACACCAAGTTTAAAGAGTGGCCACATGGTTTTGGAAAATAGATTCATGTACGTAAAACAGAGACTATAAATTGCAATGAACTATGCAAAGCACAAAATACTGTCCTACACAGCCATATTTTGCTATCACTCACTGCATCTTGCTCATCAGGCTGGACAGTTTTCAAATTGTATTACATCAAGAAAGTTATATACAGGGTCATATGTCATGGAGGTCAACAGGATGTTTTAGTCTATTTTTTGATTATTCTCATTTGAAACATCTCCAAGGGATACTGTTGATGTTTTTTTGGGAACCTACTTAGGGCTTAGAAGCAAGGTTGTATGTTTTTAATTGTATTCTGTGCTTTATATCTGAAAGTGTAAGAAATAAACAAAAAAGAAATACAAAAGTACAACTAGCTTTTAACTAATCTTTAGTAAATTTTATGTCAGAATATGTGTACTGCATTTATAGTTGCAGCATGAAAATAAATATTTGTATGTGTAAAATCATGCATAGGACTAATCTCGAGTAAAATTATATGAAATGCTTATACATACCTGCAATATTAAGCACCCTAAAACATTAGTAGCTTGCCAAAATGAGCTCTCAAACAAACAGTTATAGCAGTAACCTTCTTGCATAATCCTGTATATTGTATACCTCTGATCATTACATTTTAGTGTGACTTTACATTGTACAGATTTTTATAGCAGTTAAAAGCTCTTTAATTTTAAAAAGGTGCAACACTACTACTGTTTATGTATCTAGTTAAAATATGTTGAAATATCTACTCAATATCTTTGCTAGCAATGCTGCTTCCCTTTGCTGAACATCTCACACTGCAAGAATGTCATGTCAACCTTTGGCAGCTTAATTGTTTTTTTTACACTAGGATAGATTTTCTGGTATGTTTGTAAAAGACCTGTGATTTAACACTTCACAGTAGTTTTGTGTTTGTATATCTGTATTTATTTTTTTTATCTTTAAATACTGTCGCCATATAAATATATTACATTTCAAGTAAGCAGGGCATCTCAGTGGAATTTGAATGAAATCTTCAAATACAGTATTGTTCAAAATAATAGCAGTACAATGTGACTAACCAGAA
>JAAIIK010000040.1:4392890-4410951 GCA_014706435.1 Silurus glanis
AAGGTCGCAAAGTTCAAGGGGGCCGAATACTTTCGCAAGGCACTGTACATTATATCTGTAGTTATAGCGCTTGTTGTCTTGTTATTAAAAGTAGAGGTGGTGCTGAGCTAAGCAGAAGTTAATGAAAATCCATTGTATTGTTTCAGGTGAACAAGGAAAATGTGTTGCTTCACACAAGTGCTTGTGCAACATTCTCCATTACCACCAGATAGCAGAATTGGTCAATTTATGTACCAGCTGCGATTATTGATACAGCATAAAATGCATGTCATAAATACCTTTTTTTTATTGAATTAAAGTGACTGGTCCAATATCTGACAACATGGCTGCTCTAAATGGTGAAAATTAATTACTAAACAGAAGTAGTTTTTCATTTCCTGAAGTCAGCTACATCTAAATGTCCCCTAGTGTGTGTGGGTTTGGTTGAGTTTACAGAGAACACCCCTAAATTGTGTTACAAATGAGTTTCTGACCAAAAGATATGACAGTGCTGCATTTTAGCTGTAGATTTCTTTCCCCCAGCAAATCAAGGACTGACTTATTTGTTGGGATCCTAAGTGCAAATGGTACCTAAACCCTAGAACAGAAACATGGCAGTCCATCTTCTCATTGTCAAAACTGGTGTGTATATGTGTACTTTTGTGCAAGCTGGTTTGTTTGTGTAATTTTGTTTGTGCTGACTCTTGCCAGATGACACTTGAAGTCATACATCTGCCTCTGCTTGTGTGACTTCAACTTTTCAGCAGTTCCATTAGTTAAAACCACTCATCTTGCTTTCACATGCAAAATAATTTCCTGGTGCAGTAAGGGTTAAGAAAATGTGTGTGTGTAGGTGTGTGTGTGTGTGTGTGTGTGTGTGTGTGTGTGTAAAAATGTATTATATATATTAGGGTTGTAATGGCACACATATTCAAACCAAAAATCGGTTCAGGGCTCTTTAAATTGTCATTAGGTGTGAATGAATGTGGGTCCATAAAGCCCTGCAATGGGTTGGTATTCCATCCAATACTTACGTTCATCTAATTTTTCCTTTCTTTTTCAGTTATAAAGGTCGAGTGGTGGGCAATGGAATTCTTGCTCAGAGACACAATCCTGAGGTGAGGGTCAGTGGTCCAGATGCTATGTTAGCAGCAGTAAAGGAAAGACTCGAGCACTTCAACCAGGTAAGTTTTTGCCTCTTCAATAGAGACTAAGTTTTACTATTTTATTGATCACTTTTATACTTTTTGATACAAATTGGTGTCAATATTTTTAGTTTGGGATATAATAGAATGTAGAAAGCCTCTGAAACAAACAGCATTTGGCCCTCCGGTCAATTTTAATTATTAATCCAAAACTTTATAGTGACTTAAATTAAATTTTTGTATTTTTTTACAAATGTGAAATGATATGCTGGAGAATGTCCTTCAATAATAGATTAAAGTTGCTTGTATTTTTATTAGATTACATACATTATTTTGTGTGCAATTAGGAGATACAACAGCACATGCCAGCACTGGGACACAGGGATTCATGGGAAGACCTGGGCAGTGGTGAAAACAGTAGCGGAGATTGTGACGATGAGGATGGTTGCCAGGGGTCAGGGGAAGGCACAACTAAATCCTGTGAGCAAACAGTTAATAGTTCTTTTCTTAAAAACTATGAACCTGATATAGTACATAGTATTTTAACAAAAACTAAACTGTCATTTATCTGTGGTGATCTAGCTAAATTTGCACCTGTGCTTGTGGCAGTTATTAATATAGGGAAAGCACAACTGCATATTTAAGGGGCTTTTTTTTTTTTGCTCCCTGACAGCTGTTAGCTGAAGAAAGAAGCTAGCCAGACCTATTAACAAAATGGAATGCAAATACTTAAACAGTACCTTATACATAAAGTTTATTAAAATTTTTTAAAAATTACATCTACTGTAGTCTGCTAGTAATTCTGACTGGAACTGCTTTAAGCACCATAAACAGAAAATATGTATGTGTCCAGTTGTTTAAGCAGTAACTTGTACTGTTGTCCCTGTGTCTTAATGTTTCCTTTATAGTACAATAGTAACACTCGTTTCTCATAATTAGCAAGTATCACCATTTGTTCATACTCTGTATTATTCCGACTGAGAAATTTATAGTAAGAAAAAAACATTTAGCTGGATTGGATGTTAAAAGAAAATAGTGACATAAACTGTGTGCAGTCACAAGTGTATTTAAGAAACAGCTTTTGCTTAATGTGTCACAAAATGTGCCAGTCTTTTCCATTCTTTTTAATATACTTTAGGCCCGTTTTATGGTTAATTGACGATGGTATACTAAATTAGATGCACATCATTGTGGGTATCTGAATGATAAAATCTGATTTCATTTGCAATTATACCAAAATATTTTGCACTTTAAGCAGCTGTACAGTTGTAGAAAATATGATTACAAAAAAAAATCTTTATTTTATTGCTGATTTCTTTCTGCACACTGTTTTGGTTTTTCTTTCACTTGTTTACTTGTCTTCTTTTTGTGTTTCTTTCTGTTCTTCCCTCATTATCAGTTGCACTGTCAACCCCCTTTTCCCCTTTCTTGTTGACATTTCTGGTATCTCCTTATTTATATAACAACCACATACTTTTCTCTTCTCTCTCCAGCTAACACAGACTCTAGTGTTGACACCACAGTGGTGGTGAAATCTCCACCTCATGATGCTCCTGTTGGACGTTTTAAACCCAAACTCCGAAGTAGAGCTCAGCTTAATCTCCCCTCATTTACCACCCTCATCCTCATCCTCATCCTGGGACAGCAATGGACCTTGAACTGAGAGGTTGAAGATACACATAAACATGAATAAAAAAACGCAAGAACCTCTTCTGCCTGGATGCTTATGTTTAGCTCTATATTGTCTTCCAAGACTGCTGCCATTTTTCATGGCAGCAAAGATCGAATATATTCTTAAAGCAGTTTTCTCTAACATACACACACATGATCAAGCACATTAGTAGGCATTTACTGCTTTTAACCATATTCTGTCGGATGAAATGTCACAAACATTCAACCAGTCAGTAAATTGCATGGCAGAATCACTTCTCAAGCATAATGGACAAAGACAATATCTGATCAGCAAAGAATGTTCTTGTCATTAAACACAAACACACAGAGGAAGTAGAAGAAAAAAAATATATTATTGCTATGCTCAATTATAGTTTGTATATAGTTATATTTCCATAGTGAAGACAGTTTTTAAATAAAAATACTACACAAAAATCCCAACATTTTTATTATAACATGTATAATTATTATAATTGTATAATTTATATTATACAATTAGAATATAAAACATATATAATTTGGTTCACACAGAAAAAACACATCTTTTTAACAATTATGGTATAAAATTGATAACTTCAACAATAAAAGAGTATTAATTATGTATTTAATTGCTTCAGATTAGAAGTATCACGTTTAAAACCCTTACCCTTTTTCTTGTGAAGCCACAATGGAAAAATAAGGGTAGGGCAGAAAGTGGCATGTGATTTCAACATCAACTTAGACTTAATCAATGAACACATGCATATGCATCAAATACATTTGCATTTATGCCATTCGGCAGATGCTCTTATCCAGAGCGACTTACAATTATCTCCTTTATACAAATGAGAAGTTGAGGGTTAAAAGCTTTGCTGAAGGACCCAGCAGTGGCAGCTTGTTGGTATTGGAATTTGAACTCACAACCTTCTGATCTGGAGTCCAAAAACTTTAACCACTCAGCTACCGCCTCTTATTTTCAGTAACACTGCAGAATTCTGCTTGGTGTTAGTATGTGTAATGTCTTCACATTGTATGTTCATTTTTGCTACCTAAGTTACTATCACTCTTAATGGACTAGCTAAGTTTTCATCCACATATTTTCAAATCAGACTACTCATTGCATCTAAAATCTGATTCCTGATAGAAAACGTTAGAATTCTTCAGTTAAAGCTTCCCATTTCAGTTAGCACCATACAAAATGTACTTTTTTACTGCACTTTAAAAGTGATTGTAAAAGTGGTCATATTTGTAATTTGTATTTCACCTGTTAAACAGTTGCTGGAATTGAAATGTGGTTATTATTCTACATTTAATTAAGTAATGATGGGATCTTCAGGCTAGGTTTCTGTGATTTTCTTATTTGTTATACAAAATTTTGCTGCACACCTTTATGTATTTTTTTACATAGCAGTTGGACAATAGTTCCACATTTCTAGGACTGGTAAGGAAATTACTTATGCTTCTCTTTTGCCTCTTATTGTCATCAAATGCACAATGGACATTTGCATAGAGTATGTATAAATGTATATAAGGTCATTCACTGTTTTGTCTGTGTATTGCATTTTTTTTTTTGTATTGTGAATGGTGCAGTGAGTGAGGCAATGAATCCTTATAGTGCTTTTAAGAGGTCTGAAATTTTATATTTAAATCAAGAAGATGAACTGCTTCCCACACTTCTGAAATGACTTACAGTTGATATCCCATTGGCCTTGGAATGTAAGAAACTAAGATCCTGATATATTAACATGTCACATTAACAAAACTTTAGAAAAGATGTCTTCAGCTTGAAAAAACATATACATTTGCAAATGTAATAAATGCCCCGCAGTTGTACAAAATGCACAAAGAAATGCTGTTCCTGTGTGGCTGTAATTAGTCACAATGCAAGTGCAAACGTAACCAATTTGCATTAACTACATTTATTTTGTAATTTTTAATATTCATTAAGGTATCATTAAATAGTAAATAAACATTGTTATAATGTTTGCATATGTGTTTGCATAAGGACATCTTTTATAAATCGGTCACTAAATGTTTTTTGTTTTTTTTTAATGAACTAAATAGGAACAATGGGTTATAAAAGTGTCATGACTTCTCTTTGAATAATGTCATGCTTGGCAAAAACAAACCAATTACATTTTCAAAAAACTGCATATTACCAGTGCTGTTGCAATTCTTTTGCAGGTTGCTAAAGATTTGCATCTAAAGATTTATATTTAGAGGAAAATCTTTTTTTTTTTTTTTTTTCCCCAAATCTTTTTTTTTCCCTTTTTCTATAATTTACTGTAACTATTTCTTTAAATCATTTTTCTCACCAATTATGTGTCAATATGTCGTTTAACTGAAATTACACAGCCTAATCTAAAAAGGTAAACATATTTGCTGGTTTTAAAATTAAATTAACAATGATTTATTTGACAAAGAATTAACATAAATATATAAATATGACTAAGCTGACTGCCAGTTAGCTGAATGTACAACAACTTACCTTTCTGAATTTAAGATTTCTACATTATATGTTAACTCGGCTACAGGATTCTTTAAGTAGCTTATAGTTTTGAGCTAAAATGCTGTTGTAAAAGTATGTTTGAAACCTTAAAAAGCTTTATTTGCATTTGCTTGTTTAAACTGAGGTTATTGTCACGAGTCTGGGGCCTCGCCATAAAGTCATTATTTCTACAGTTTCATTATTACATTGTTTTAAATAAATCTCTACATTTAAGGTGTTTTGTGGTCATATAATTTGAGATACAAGACAACTCATCGACTAGTGGTTAAATGGTTTTAACTTCAAAGATTTTACATTTAAAACCAATAAGTGATATTTAAGATGCAGCATTATTTCTTATTAAATGTAAGTAAATTAGTGATTTACCCAATCTCTTCTGTTGAAGCATGTGTTTAGGCAACACTTTGATGGATTTGATCCATAAGAGATCATACATTTTTGCTGAACCTGGTGAAATCCATACAAGAGCCATTTGTTATAAAAGCAAAATCAGGGCATATCAAACACTAAGAAACAGAATTTACCGTAATTTCCGGACTATTAAGCGCACCCAAATATAAACCATACGCACTGAATTGTACAAAGATTTTTATTTTGAACATAAATAAGCCGCACCTGTCTATAAGCCGCAGGTGCCTACACTGAAACTAATGAACTTTACACAGGCTTTAACGAAAGACAGTGTCTGTTACACGGCTTGTATCTAAACAGTAGCCAGTTTATCTTTTGGCATCGTCGTGCGTTTAAAAATCACCATCGGTGAAGCTTTTCTCCCGATGCCGTGCAGCTCAGAACACAGGTGAAGTGCGTTATTTCATGCCCGGTTGTTTTCAGCGTGACGAATGATTCGCATTTCCTGTTGCCAGTCCGAGTGAGCGGCAGGTCAAACGTCAGAGGAACCTCATCCATATTTATGATGTGGTGCGGCCCGATTCAGTGGGAGCGCATCTGATTTAATATAAAGAGTTTCATTGGTTCACCTGAACCCGTTCGCAATTTCATTGGTCTAATGTTATGGGGCTCAGTTTTTTGGCTTGAAGTTTGTGAAACTGGGAAAAACCCAGGAAAAATCCATATATTAGCCGCTTCATTGTTTAAGCCGCGAGGTTCAAAGCGTGGGAAAAAAGTAGCGGCTTATAGTCCGGAAAATACGGTAGTCAAAATAATAAAGTAATAAAGTAAAAAATTTATTATAATAATAATTAATAACAATAATCATTCAAAATGGTTTTCATTTTATGTTTTTTTTTTCAATAATATTTGTAATAAAAATTATTTTAATCCATTTAGTAAAGATTTTATAATTTACAAATCATTCTGTGTGGATTTTTTTCATTCAAGTTTATGAATGCAGCATGTTGAAGCGATTGTGCAATAATATGTGGTGCCACCAGGTGACAGAAGTGGTCTAGTTATTATCCCGGCGAATACTGAAACTGCAAATAAAACAAGCTACACACAGGTGACATTTAAATGTGACTGATCTGACTGCTTCAATATCTGTCAGCACTGGTTTTTTTTTTTGTTGTGAGAAATTATTACTATAAAGAGTTTTCCTCTTCCTATCTGGATGATACATGTCCACACTTGCCCATGGTGCCAGCTACAGGGCCAGTGATATCAGTTAGATCTGAATGTCACGTAGCGTGGGTGTGTAAGAGATTAGCCATTGATGTTTATATGCCAGGATGCTAGTGCCAACCATGGCACATGGCATAGAATTTTATGCTTCCCCCCTGAAAAGGGATATAGCTGTATATGTGCCAAATAATCATTCCAGTTGTGTATTTTAACAAAAGATTTGAACATTCACGGACCATCCAAATTCAGGACTAGGATATAATAGTTTACTGTCATTTTATCATAGCAAATGTGGCCCAGATTTACAAAATATATTCTCTATAGAACAGCAGTTCATATCATACAAAGGATGAAAATGTTCAATTTTAAAGGGGAATCTATATTAAAAATGATTATATATAAATATATCCTGAAAATCAGAAATATAACTTTGCTTGGAATGTGTTACAATGGTGCTGATGCCTTGTGTTAAAACAAGTAATAAAAATAAGTTAAGGCTTCTGTGTGTTCTCTGAGTTTGTGGGACAGCTAATTTGTTTTTGTGTTCCCTTTATTCTGCTCTCTCTTGAACGATGACTCATTAAAAGAAAAAAGTTTTTTTTGTGTGTTTGCGTCCTTGTCTATGCATCTGTCTCGCACTGCATGACTCATCACTCCAGCTGTTCCATTAGCCAAAAACTCTTCCTGTTTTCTCATGAACACATCTTTCAATCTGACTATATTTTGCACTGAAAATAATTTGAATAGTGGTTAGACATAATAAAATGAACTCATTCAGTATGTTAAATTAACAGTTTATTCTGTTTTGGGATACTGTAGGCATGGCGCTTATCCAAGGAATACTGGCCATAATGCCAATTGTGAATTTCCCCCTGGGTTGAATAAAGTGATTTCTAGTTATTGTAAAAATATTGTCCTGTTTAATTTATAGTTGATCTTTTTAGGTGAAACTACAAAACAGACACACAAAGGTGTACTTTAGTAACACTAATAAACATACTTGTAAATACTGTGTATAGCTTAAACAGATAAAGGAAAATAAGCTTTCATTACTAATTAAATTAACACTGAAAATAACATGATTTTTCTCTCAAAATACTTTACAAGATTCAATAAGAGAGGATCTGAACCTTTGTTTAGAGTACTTTCCTAAATAGCTGAAAGAACGATGAACTTGTTATCCAATAAAAGTATGATGACTAAAACTTTATACTGAGAGAAATCCACATATCACAAATGACCACTAGATGGTGCTGTTCAACTTTAAAGATTTAGACAGCGCATTCCCCACTTATACTGATTTCAATACCATAACTAACTATTCTAATTACAGGAAGATAGTTTGTGCAATAAAATGTCATTTCCAGGGGACTGTGCCACCTTTGGGTTTGCAGTTGTTAGCAAAGTGCCGGACTCTCTGCTGTTTCATTTGTGAGCTGTATTATCCAAGAATCCTCATATTGGATAAGGATTACAGCTATTTTAAGTAAGAATCGTTGCTTGTGTTAAGAGGTAAGGTGGATGCATTACAAGAGCTTCTATGTGGATTGCACATACATTTTAGCATGTAAATATGACCGCCCACATTTTGCTACTGGCTTGACTTCTATGAGTGCAGCAAGTGGTTATACACCAGGGACCAAACACATCGATCCCAATGTTAGTAAAGGGCAAATTCTGTGCTTAAATTATAAGAAGGTTGAGCTATCATTCTCTCCAATGGATGCCCTGCTCCACAGCAAATCCATTGGTACTTATGAAATAAACCGTTAGTCTTTCCACCAATAATCTCAGGAACGATCAGTGGGTATTTCTTCTTTTCATGTAGTAAAACATTTATTAGCCAACCACCAATTCTCAGGAGGCTGTCAGTATCTTTAACTTGATTCACTAACCAAAGACACTTTCTTCCTGTGATATTCTGTCCTTCCCACAGGCAGGACAACTCAAACTTCTAAAACATTTAGTGACAAATCTGTCACACATAAATGCCAAACTTTATATGTGACTTTTCTTTTGGATGACTGCATTGATAAGGAAAACAACATTGATAAATTAAGCTTCGTGGATTAGATGTTACCATGTGGGTAAGCTTTCAAAACTGAGGTGTTCAACAGTGCATGAACTTTGGAACAACTGCACCTCAGCACTGATGTCCAGACTGACTAGCTCAAAGGGTAGGTCCTCTGCAAAATGTTTTGGTAGAGATTGCTAAAGACAGACAGGACCACTTGCTTGCTCCTCAGACTGTGTTGACTGAGGAGCAAGCTTCACCTTGGCCAAATTGAATCCAACATGAGAATTTCCAAGCAAGTCTATGACTTTTATGTACGTTGGAGCAGCTACTGTACATGCTTTCTAACCAACCAAGGTCTTATAAAGAGTCTCTCCAAGGAATTCCTATTCCTATTCAGTTGGAAGAGGTCTCATAGAATAAGTTATCCTTTAGGTCCATGGCATAGTTTTCTTTGAATGAAACACTTGGATTAAACGCATGACCGATGGAGGCTACACTGTGCCATTTCAGATTTCACAATGCTATAAGTAGACAGATGGCATCAGAGGGGGAAGGCAAGGACTTAAGCCCATCACCAACATAGAAATCTCTCAAGATGAAACTCATGGATTCTGTGCCAAACTCAGCCACTCAGTATATTTCAGCCCATACATTGACATTTCTGGCCAGGGTCTAGTGCCAAACACATGGACTTTAATTTTGTATTCTATGATGCCATTGTTTATGTTGTTATCTTCAAATAAAATTTTTTTCCCTCTGATCTTTCCCTCATAAAACTAGGAAACATTTGCCTTATGCATACTACTAGCTCATGTCTGAATTGTACCAGCAGTCTTCCTTGCAAACGCTTTTCAATTGTGGTCCTGTCATCAATAGTCAACTTAAGTGGCTTTATTGTCATTTCAACCATCGTGCTGAGACCCCGTTGTGTCATCAGCAAATTTGATAGTGCGGTTTAAGCTGTGCATTGCTTCACAGTCATGAGTCAGCAGAGTGAACAGCAGCAGACTGAGCATACAGCCCTAGGGGGTCCCATGGCTTACTTGTGGTGTCTTGAAGATGCTGTTGCTGATCTGGGCTCACTGAGATCTTCCAATCAGGACATCCAGTTGCAGAGGGGGGGTGTTCCAATAATGTGCATTTATAAATTAATGTATTAATGTTTGGCTGCCTTATTTTGAACTACTTAAAGAACTTCATGATGATGTTTGCGAGTGGACTGGACAGAAACCCTTAAAGCAAGAATTTAAAAAGAAAAAGAAAAATTTGTCAGGTACAGGGACAAATGTGGTGGCTTTGTTGCAGGTTTTGGATTAAAAGTGTGCTTCAAATGAGAGGTGCTTCAAAGAAGAACATTTTCCAGCTGGTCTGAACATCATCTGAGCATTTTGCTTGGTCTGGTTAGTGGGTTGACTCTGCATTGAGTTTTTCTCACATCAGTAAGACAAAGCACCTAGTTGTTGGGAAGAGGGAAGAGAGGTCTTCCTTACCACCATATCAAGGCATCAAATTGTAAACAAAACAGTCTGCATCTAACGGTTACAAACCAGACCAGTGATAAGCAGTAACTAGAAACAAGGGCCTGTTCTTGCACCATTTTTTATTGATGTAAAAACACAAAGCCACCACCAGAAGCCTTACAGGAAAACTACATATCTTTTGAAACAAGACAAGTCTTTAAAGCTTGAAACAGAGACAGAATAATAGTGAGGAAAACAATTAAAGTCTCCACACAAGACTGTGGCAGACAGTTCAGAGCCTGTTCTCCATCATTAGGTAGCTGCAGTTTCGGTGAACTACTGTATAAAGGTATCATCTGTCCCTTCAGGTTTTTGCTCGAGCTTGGCTGAAAGGGCCACTCTGTTCATCTCCAGCTGTGACTTCAGTGATATAGCCCCCTTTTTGAATGTCAAGGTTTTTGGCACATAGTGTGCTCTGCCTGTAAAACTTGACAACATAAACTTTATCCACACTAATACTTTAATTGAACACACTCTCCTAATAAATTGGGTACTGGGTACATTTCTGGGGAGAATTCACTGCCCTCATACGGAGCTTGAACACTTATTGTCATTCCATATAATCAAATGCTAGAATTGTTACACCTCTGTTGAGTGGCATAAAAGCTCTTGTGTTGTGCATACTGGGTATCTATAGCACTCTTCGATTAAGTTTTCATTGACATTTCTTTCTTCAAGCCTTCTGGTAGGTAGCAAGAATTGTAAACAAGAGATAGGAACCCTTGGCATGAAATACAAAAAATATACTATAGGATACTTTAGGATATAGAATCTTTTTGGAAAAATTCTTTGGATTTTATAAAGTATTATCATATGCGTTATGAGTGCTTCGAGATCTGATGTTACCAGGGACATGCACAGGTGCTTTTATTATTGATTGATTGATTGATTGATCGATCTATCTATCTATCTATCTATCTATCTATCTATCTATCTATCTATCTATCTATCTATCTATCTATCTATCTATATTAAAAACTCTGGCCAGGCAACTGAAATATTTTTTGGGGTGGCTGCTCATGATGTATTTTATTGATTTTTGTTTGTTTTATATAAACAAAGTCATTTGAATTCCAACCTAATTTAAACCACCTTGACCCTAAGCAGGCAGTTTCTAAGCATGAATGAATGATGACTGAACCTTGTGAATGCATCATGCTAGTTCACATTCACTTTAATGAAATGATTTACATTAATGAGGTCTTTGTCTCTTTTTTTGTCCTGCAAGTATTGAATAAAAGAAAACCCCTCCTGCCTAAATGATTTTGTTGTTGTTATTTGTTGCTCCCTGTGGGATCCCACGCCTCTAGGACCAACCAGAGTTTTGTTAAGCTTTCTTCTTTCAAAAGGAAAGAAAAACATATAGTGCTTTGTTATAATTGCTACTGGTGTCAGTTTGGAACACATTATCTTAACAATCCAAATGATTATTTAATGTCTCTTATATAGAATACCAGCAGAAGAGGTTGGGTGGGTTTGCATTGAGGGGAATCCCTGCCAATATATACATTGCAATTTTAACTCACCTTGCAGGCAGCAGAGGTCGTTGAAAATTACAATACACTCCTTTAATCAATCATTCATAACTTTCCAAATTGGCTCATGCTAATGTCTCATGCAAAAACTCTGCAATCGACCATAATAAGTGATAAAGACAAGAAGAGCTGACGTAGAGCTGATGTAACCTCCCATGGAATTAAAAGGGGTACACAAAATCATGGTATTATCAGCAGTGTTGGTTTTACCATGGGTGAGTCCTAGGGATCGCAAAAGAGACAGGTTTTCAGGTGTGGTTGCAGCTTTAATTGTGGAGTCCCCATATTTGTACCAAATGTCGAATAAACAACAATTGAGCTGATAGAAACCATTAGTTGTAGTATCATAAAAATCTTCATGGCACCTCACTAAAAAACAACTGAAGTTTCTCAGGAAGGAGATAAGCATCCAGAGGGAAAACACAATTTGTAAAACAAACACCCTCTTTAGCTTCCTCACAAGAAATGCTGCTCTACCTCTTTTAATGGGTAGAGGAAGTACCAGTAGCTGGGGGTTACCACTAGTGGAGCTCAATTAAATTAAAATAAAATGGCATGTTTTTAGGGACCATTTTGGTGACAGTTATCACTGTCCCTCTCGGTATATCAAAAGAGCATGAAAAACTTCGAGAGAGTTATAGACCTCATTAGTCATAACATCTTAATAATAAATGAGAGTGTGTGTGCTTGTGAGTTTACGGGTGTGAGATGAAATATGCTACCTGTGTGGGTCAGGACTGCAATTTAAATAATTGATGGAGGAATGCACGCCATACTCATTACTCTGGCACTGAGTTTTTCACAGCACTGTGACCTCTCGATAATAAAGAGCTCCAATACTGCAGTGGGTTCAAAGAACAGGACACGCACAGTATGGTGCGCCGACCCGATCAGGGGGTGACACACACACACACACTTTTATGTGCACATTAAAGCTGTTTTCACTCTGCCTCTGTCAGCGCAAAAGCCCATTCCCTTTTCATGTTTTTACACAGAACTTTTAACAGAACTGTTAAACATAAATGTATATGTCACTGGCTCAAACTGACTACAATTCTATGCACATAAGTGTGTGAATACTACTATGAGAATGTTAGAGACAAAGAAAGAGTGACATTATTTACCCCTAGGCTCTAATCGCTGTGGTTTTTCTGGTATGCTGCTGAGGGATGGGCACTTAGATGTGCCATAAAATTCTGCCCTCATAAAAAACAGTCACTTCCTTTATATGGGCTAATTTAGATGCTGTGACATGCCTGGAAATGTGGATTTCTTTGAACTTATAATATCGTCATTCTTTCTTTCTCCAATCAAAGCTGTTTACTGAGGTCACTGGGGATTTTGGGTTGATTCCATCCTAAGCTCAGTGACTATGTCAGGAAAAGGAAAAAAAAAAAAAGCTGACGTGCAGATGCAGATTTGTCCATGTTTAAATGTATAGAGTGCAATAAGCAAAAACTTGTTTAGGATCTTTGAGGTCTGCAGCAAAAATTTAAGTCGCCATTTTGGACAAAGTAAAAGAAGAAACAGAAGAAAAAGAAAAAGATGCATCACACATAATTTTAGGATACATCTTAAGTCTGACCTCAACATTATAATATAAATAAATTACTTTATTATGTTAACTTGTACTCTGAGTTGCTTGTTTAATGAACCCTGACCTAAATTGCCCCTTTCTTTGCAGTCCTCCTGCGCAGATGTGGCCTTATAATACTTATATATGAAAAGAGGGTGTAAAAGGGATTATTTTCAGACAGTTCTCAACCTATGGAAGGATTTCTGCTCATTCTGTGTGATTCTAATGAATAGTTTGTTAGATAACAATACCAAAGAAGTCACACTATCATTACTCACTCAAGTCTTCTTGTCATTCATTTAAAGACAAATGAAGTGCAGAGCTATTTCATCACTCTTTTCATCAGAGCACAAAATCACAGTAACAAATATGAGCGGTGTACCATGATAAAATCAGTTTCTCTGGAGTTCCATATCGAACGATGTTGGTGAACTTGCATAATTATTGATCATTTTCTGCATATTATCCTTTTTAAACATAACACTGCTAAATGATTAGAGAAATTAATGGTTAAAGACACTCTCCCCACAGCAGATCAATAAAGTGTGAGAGTGACTAGTAGAGAAATGAGACATCCTACAGCCATCTGGATCTTTTATTTTTACACAAATTAAGACCTCAAGTTTTACAATAACTTAGATTTCCCTGCTATGATGCAAAGAAGCATTGTGTAAACCAGCCGTTAGTCTTAGTCCAACATGCTGTTTGTAATTTGTCTTTTGATTTTTATGTTTTTTATACCATGTTTACGGTTTGTATGATCGTTCTTTTGTTTGCTTGACAGTCCTTAGCACAGCGGTGACACCACTGTGTCTTGTACCACAAGAACCACTGCTGTAGAACTGTTGACTACAGTCCTATAAAGATAACTTCCCATTGATGAATGTTGTAAAAGGGTGATGAAAAGTTGTATAATGAGCCAACTGACGATTGCTGTCATGTCCAATTACTAATAATTTGCTTAAATTGTGTCTTTTAATATAGTCCTTTCTCACAAACTGTCAACTTGATTCAATTCCAACTATTTAATAATAAAAACAATATTTGTAATGCGTGTGTGATGCTGAAGCGGAGGTTGAGGGTTCGGAATCAGTGTGTGTTTATTAAAAGAAAACACAAGTGGCGTAAACAGAAGGGCTAGGCTAAAGCAGAGTCGGTAAACAGACAAAAGTCCAAGGCACAAAAAAGGCAATCAGTGAGGCAAACAAAGTCGTAAGGCACATGAGAAAGAAATGAAATTAGTAAACATAGCAAAATCCAGTGCACAATGAAAACATTAAAAGTAAATAGCTTGGTAATGTGATGGCTAGCAAACACAATGCTTCACACTGGGTATAGCATGGCTATGAGTTAAGAATGCTAAAAACAGTGAGTAACCTATAGAACCGAAAGTTTTCAGTACTCGGGCGATGGTTTCCTCTGGTGGCTTGGTGGGCAAACTGCTGCTGGAAAGGTTACAGTGTGCATTTACTTGTGTGATGAATAATCAGAACAAAAGGGAGACTTATAGCTTTAGTTATCATTGTTATTTTAGCAGAGGTAAAAGTTGTCATTTACTGCAACTGCCTACGTTTTATGGTCTGGCTTTAAAATCATTATAACTAACCATGGCTCATTGAACTAGTCACAAGCTTTGAACCTTTCACCACATGCCAGATATACAGTAGCTTTTAGACGAGATTTTCTCTAAATTCAAATTCGGTTTCATTTGCTCATTATGGCTTACTTATAGTGACACACTTAAAGGCTTGCAGTGACTAATTTTAATTAAATTTTTTTATATTTGTTATCTATTTATTTCTATAGGGCTTCTTTAGAACAATGCCTGTTGTTAAAATGTTTTACACAAATGAAATCGAACTGAATTTTACACTTACTTTCATGTCAAATACATGTACATTAAATCCGTAATTTCTTTATTTATAATGTAAGCATATATATCAATTAAATGAAATAGAGAAAGACATTTTGTGGGAGAAAGAATAAGAACAATAAAAATTGATTTCTATGTAAATCAATACACTGAAGCTGTATTTGATGTGGTACATCCATACTATCTTAAAGAAAAGAATTTCAGTCTCTTTTCATTCTCACTTTCTCCCAAAGGCACACAGCTGTAGCCCATATGGGTATTTGCCCCTGCCACTGGCATCCAGAGTCCACAGCTTTCCCATAAGTTTTCTGTGGCAGCAGCAGGTTTGACACATTTTAGCCATACATACATTTGAATCTTTAATTATATCTAATTCCCCTTTATCTTTTTTGTTCTCTCCCTGGTATTCTTTCATAAATTTTTCTACTTACATTTACAAGTCGCTTAAATTAAACACCAGAGTCAAGAGACTTTTATTGGCTATAAATCGTCTGTAAATGAAATGTTTCCTTTAACACTGGTTTGTGCTTGGGAACAAGTTAACCAGCCAGGATAAATCTGAGGAAAACCCTGCACAGCTGGAAAAACAGTTTTCTTTTATTTTTTAGAAAACAATCATTCTTAAATGATTAAAAAATATATATAAAAAAATAAATAAATACAGGATTTTCCCTACAATCCAAGACTTTTATTAACCTCTTGAGCATGCCAATTAACTCCTATCATCTGTGCATTTGATCATTTCTCACTCCAAATCACTTCACACTTTGTTAGCAGATAGCAGAGCTTGAGAATGGTTAATTACCTGAAATCAACCTGATTGTGTGCCATGATGGATCTCTCTAGAGAAATTGATTTTGTTATACCAAGTCATTTTAAGAGCCACATGGACTGTTTGCCCTCACCATCTCTTATGACATTCATTAAAATATTTGTGTAAATCATTGTCCCCAGACACAGCATTATTTAATAACAATGATCAGCAAATCTTTCTTTGCAATCTTCTGAAATAATCACAGTGTAGTGTCTTCAGACTGTGGCAATGCTGTTATGGTCCGTCAGATGTCTGTGGGACAGTGTGTGTGAGCAGACACTGATTAGCATTAGCAGAACTGACTAAATGGTGACAGCCGATTTAGCAGTTGTCTTTTCGATCTGTTTGTTCTAGTGATGACTTAGAGTGTAAATTTGCCCCATGAGATCTATTGACAATCATACTATGTTTTGTCCTTTGATACAGTACACTAAACTAATACACTATGCTAACAACATCCCTCCCAAAGTATCTATGAATATTTTAAGTCATTGTCATTTTGAATAGACAAATTTACTAAAGAAGCAATTGTGGATTGCCTTTGGAAAAAATATATAATATTCTGAATAAAAATGTTTGTATATAATACAAAAAGTAAAACCAGAGTATATGAAAATACAAAAATAAGATCAATGAAGAAACTAAAAACATTTTAATTTCAACCTGACCCAAATATTCTTAATATAAAATCATTATATTACAATTGTTAACTTCGAATATTTCTGATTTGAAAATGTTATAATGTAAAATTCCAAAAGCATAAAATGTTACTTTAAGTGTATAAAATATGTAGACATTACCCCTACCCAATCCTTTTTTTTTCCTGTAACAGCATACCCATGTGTTTTATTCCCATTCAGTGGATTTCCTATGCTGTCAAGTTTTTTCTTTTTTCTTTTTCTTTTTTTTTTATTAGCAAATGTTGCATTGAAATAATGTTTGAAATATTTTAAATATTTTTCGTTTGAATATCTGAAGAAAATATTATTTGGTTTAAAACATAGTTTGTTCAGTAATGTTTATCCATGTACTACTGAGAAGCTATATCACTTATCAAAGGTAATTGAATTACACCATTTTAACCTTTGTGTCAGAGAATCTATTTTCTAGAAAAAAAGGCTAAGCTGGGAATTGTGGTGAACTTACTGCAAGTAGATTATTTAACTTCCCTAAATTCAGTCAGTGTTGCTTTTTGCTTCATTTCGACTTAAATATTAAGCAGTTGTCTTGTTGGAGACAACTGTTTACCTACCACACACTGGTAATCTGGGTCATGGCACCAGCAAAGTGAGTTAGGGTGAGTTTCCCTATTAAAGCCTGGACAAAGTAAACAGCACTTACAGAAGTGGAGCACAGCCAGCAGCAAGATCATGAACTTCACTTGGTCACTGAACACTAGCTCCATCACCAAGAAAGCCCAGCAGCATCTCTACTTCCTGAGAAGGCTGAGGAAAGCCCATCTCCCTCCCCCCATCCTGACCATGTTCTACAGAGGGACTATTGAGAGCATCTTGAGCAGCTGCATCACTGCCTTGTTTGGGAACTGCACCGTTTCGGATCGCAAAACCCTACAGAGGATAGTGAGGACAGCTGAGAAGATCATCGGAGTCTCTCTCCCCTCTATCTTGAACATTTACACCACATGCTGAATCTGCAAAGCCAACAGCATTGTGGACGACCCCACACACCCCTCACACACACTCTTCACCCTCCTGCCATCAGGAAAGCCGTTCCAAAGCTTTTGGGCTGTCACATCCAGACAGTTTCTTCTCTCAAGTCATCAGGCTTCTCAACACAGAACTGAACTTAAACTCACACACACACACACACACACACACACACACACACACACACACACACAC
>JAAIIK010000040.1:4410961-4441904 GCA_014706435.1 Silurus glanis
CACACACACACACACACACACACACACACACACACACACACACACACTTCACACATCCATGCCTATATTATATCACTTCATTACTACAAACTGTTTACATGCTGTTTTTACACATCTTTTTTGACTGCTGCTATTGCTTTTTTTGCACAAACCATTTTGTTTACATTTTGTTTAATTGCAATGTTCACTCCTGTACTTCGTTCTCTTTTACACACCACACTGTGTAATATACAGCAGGTTTACTGGTTGCACTATTTTGTGTTTTGTGTATTTGTCCTACACTGTCTTGTGTTGTCTTGCACTGTCTTGTGTTGTCTTTGTGCTGTCTGTCCTGCACTGTTTGCACCAGGTTGCACACGATGCACTTTATGTGGCGAGGACACATAGTCCTTAACTCTGTTTTCTTTTATGTAGCTTTATGTTGTCTATGCAGCACCAGGGTCCTGGAGGAACGTTGTTTAATTTCACTGTGTACTGCATCAGCTATATATGGTTAAAATAACAATAAATGCTTCTTGACTTGACTTGACTTGACTTGACTTGAACAGGCATTAAAATAGCTTTGATCTAGTCTCTCTGAACTGTTTTAAAAAATGAAAGAGAGATTGTTGACTATATACATTACTTATACATGCTCAAAAACAATTAATCTTCATTAATGTAAATTGGAGGGGATTTTTTTTTATTTCATTTATTTGTTTGTTTTGAAATTTGGGAAGACACCTCTCTGCATTTGACCTAAGTAAAACTCCTACTCCTGTTCTATCACTGAAAATGCATGGGATGGAAAAAGAAAAGAAAGAAACGCAGAAATTGCATCTCCTGCTAGTATAGTGCCGGTTGTGTGTTCCATATGGTTGACTTATTTTTAACTGTGCTGCCATGTTCCAGTTGTTTATAAAAATAAATATATAAGTAATAATAATAATAATTATATAAAAATATAACCTTTAGCATGACATCGGTGGGGGAATCATAAATTGACAATAAGTATGTGTTATTGCAGTATGAAGCAGAAACAGAACATTGTTAAAGGGGTTAAATGCATATTCTTACACAACTAGTCACAAAATTAATGAAAAAAAAAACATGCTTTTAATGTAATTTTGTTTGGAATTAGGATAATTACACATTCCTGTGAGCCTGGTTATCTGCTGCCTGCAAGAGTTTCTGCATAATTGCAAATGCTTTCTCAAAAGGAAGCCATATGCCACTGGAGTAGTATTGTAAAAAAAGAAAAAAAGTAAAAGACAATGGCTTTCTCCTAAGTGCTCAGTATGCAGAGTTGGATTCAGCAACAGGCCTAGGTAGCAATTTACATGTCTGTGACAAGACACTCGCTGCCAGTACAGCACAGGCCAAACCTATAATCCATCCAGAATTTGATTTGCACATTCCTAGTGGTTTTCTTTCAGCTTCTCCGCTTTGCAACCACCTCTTTAATTACAGTGTAGACAGCATGTTTGCAAGCTGATATCTCAGTCCTCTCTCTTCCTCTCTCCTTTCTTCTCTCCTCCATCCTCTCTCTCTCTCTTTCTCATTTTCAAGCTCTACCTATATCTCCCTTACTTTCTCTTTTCTGCCTTTTAATCTCATTCTGTCTCTTCCTATCAACTTAGACACCTTTACTTTAAATTGTGTATATTCTCGTCTCTCTCTCTCTCTCTCTCTCTCTCTCTCTCTCTCTCTCTCTCTCTTTCTCTCTCTCTCTGTAATGATTCTCACTGCTGGTCTGTTTTTGCTTCTCCACTTTTTCTTGGCCTTTCTTTCTCTTCTCTATGAATTTTTCCTCTGTATTTTTTTCTATCCTCATTTCTATCTCATTTTGGTCTGGCTTTTTCTGTATTTCGGTAAATTTTTTTGCCTGGCTTCTCTCCATTTATCTTTTTTTTTCCCTTTTAACATTCCTTTCATTCACTCTCTCTTAACATCACTTTTCTGTGTCTCACTCAGTTTATTTCCTCTAAGCACAGTTGCACACATCCTGCACACATCTGCGCTCTATTCGAAAAAAGTCATACCTTTTGCCTTCTGGTATACACAAATTCTGCTTTAACATATGTAAAATCTATTTTTATTCTGTTTTTATCACAAGCAGCCGATAACACATTTTACTGTATGCTGTACTTTGTATGGTTGTATATTTGACCATTTTTTTTTATGTCTTCCCCCTTTATTACCTCTAATTCTCTTTGGGTCTGGCATACTTCCACTTTCCTCATTTTGTACGCGCTTTCATAATTTTGTCTTTTGTGATGTGCTGTGTTTTTTGTCTTTCATTTATATTGTCTCTTACTTGCTATCTCTTCTTCTTGTTCTTTTTTCCCTGTTCATCCAATCCTCATCCTTACTTGCTTTCGCTTGATTCTTATTCCAAGTCTGTCTTACTCTGTCTCACTCCCTTTTTTCTTCATCTTTTCTCCATTTGTCTCTCTGTGTATCTGTTTTTCTGTGTTCTCCCCCTCCTCTGATACCTCTTTCTGACTCATAGTATGCTGTGTGCTGCTGAAACCACAATTCTGCTTGCAGGCACATTCATAAAACTGAGTAATAAATGTGAAAATTTAGCAGACACTTAAAAATTATTTGGGTTACCAACCATCCTGCTTAAATTTACATACAATTTTGCATGCTGTTTTATGTTGTGTACAGCATTTGCATGTGTGTGTATGTAGGTTCATGTGTACATGTGCTGTTCTAACATCATCTTCTTTGTTAATCTGTTGAATTTAATCATGCAGTCTGTTGTTTTTGCAGACATCTGCTTATGTTCACTGTAATAGGAAAAGTAATCACTAGGACAAAAATACACTCGACACACAATCAGACCACATGTATCTGCAACAGTTGAGCGAGCTTCCTAAAAAAAAAAAAAAACAGTTTTCAGATAGTACATTAACGATGTAAAACAAGTGCAAGACTGTCATTTGTTACACCACTTAAAGGTGCTGTACATTAAAGTGCATAAGGGGAAAACAATGTAAATCTGACATACACTCATTACTCTGTGATGTATTGTACCTTTGAGAGCAGCCTGATAAATATAGAGTAATTGGATGTCCATTTGCACAGCCAGAGAATAATCACTCATTTAAATGCTGGTGCATTAAACAATTTAAAGGGTTGTTGCATAGATGCTTTGCTTTTAGACAGAAAACACAGGATTTTCATGCCATTTAATTTTTTCCCACATATAAATATATCAGTGTTTATATTTAATATCCCTGTCCACTCTATTGCTACACAGGCCCTTTTTTCAATTTAAAAGGACTTTTTGTTAGTACTTAAAAAAGGTTTTGTCATGCTTAGGAAAAATCGAGTCAGATCAACAGCGAACTATTACGTTTGTCAATTTGTTTCTTCAATTGCTTGTTGTCAAGCTGCTCCAGCCTAGCTTTCTTTTCATATTCTCATCAATAATAAGTAATATATATATATATATATATAACAGTGACACATATGACTTATTAGATGCTGCAAGGGGGAATCAACAACTTGACAACCCACCTAATGCAAAGAGTACATGATTTGACATAGATGGAAAAAAATTAGCTTAAAGCTAAATCAGTACGTTTAAAAATATAACTGAAACGATAGATGACTACTCATTTCCCATAAACTTAATTGTTTGTTTGTTTATATTTTATCATGCCAAAAATAGGTTAATATTCTAAATAAGATGTTTATGTATAGCTGACAATAAATGTGTGATGCTTTAGATAAATGTAAGATGTTATATATAACAAGATAATTTGGCTATCATGGCTTTTAATGCAGTGGGGTGAAAAGATACAGTATATTATAAAGCAATACAACATGCATTTGATTCAGTAAGGCAGTGATTGCACGATAACACTGAAAATATCTAAAATTATTTCCATTTTATGACTTCCAAATACGTTCCACATGCTATTGTTAAAATTTATACATGATCACACAGAAAATGACTATTTAAGTTATCATGATCATGGCCAGGTCATTGCTTCCAGCCTTTTTACCATTTAATAACATCTCAGAGGCTCCTCTGAGTGGCTCAGGAAAAACACTTTCACTCTTTCATCTTGAGATCACAAGTTTGAAATCTTGATGACACCACAGCCATATGAGCCCAGGAGTCTAAGAAATCAAACTTGTCCCTGGTGAGTGGGAAGGAAGGCATACACTCTTTCCTCTTTGAGTCACAGAGACACAGGTGTCTGGGAGTTAATACATTTAAAAGGGGACATATTTTTGTCCTTTCTGTGTTAAGACTCAATTTCTCCAAATTGTCTGATCGTTACACCACTAGTTTGTTGCATATTATTCTAGAAATAATGTCCTGTAGAAATAATGTACTTTGCAAATTCTTACTTTCATGTTTTTGATAACAGCTTTAGTAGACTAGCCTTTGCACTCAAATGCCACAAAGTGTGTTACAGCAATGAGATTGACTCATATATGAGCAATTTCTTCCAAAATTATCATTCTAAATGCATTTATTTATTTATTTATTAGTTTGTTTGTTTGTTTCAAATTAAACTAGCCCTCCCCGACTGTCATATCTTAAATAAAACACAGACAGGTAGAACTGCTTATAATAAAGATGCAGCTACCACCAGCATGTACTTTAATACAAAGAGAATAAAAGATGAGGCACCCTTTTCAGGTCTGCATCTTTTACTACCTCAGGGGGTCTAAGCATATCACGTACTTTTTCCATTTTGTTAGAGAAATACTCCTGCATTAAGATGAATATGTAAACTAGACTAGACCTTGTTTGAAATAACCACTAAACTTAGAACAAATTCTTAGATGATTAAATTGCCACATATGTGGACACATAACATTAAATTTCATAAAGTATATATTTTGTATGTGGAACATTCCATTCCACATTTAGTCCCCATTTGCTGGATAATAATCAAAATATACTACATTTTGGAGAGTGGCTGTGAAGATTTGTGCTTGTTTAAGCCACAAGGGCATTAGTACTCATGTCAGGTGTTGATGTAGTGCGAGGAGGACTTGGGTGCAGTCTGTGTTCCAAATCATCCTAAAGGTGTTTAATAGGGTTAAGGGTAGAGCTCATGAGCAGGCCACTCATGATCTTCCCCTCCATTGCATGTTCTGTAAACTATATCTTCATGGATTTGTGTGTGTCATGCTAGAACATGTTTGGGTCTCCTAGTTTAATTGAAGGAAAAGAAAACACATCGAAAGACAATTGTGTGCCTCTAAATATGTTAACAGTTTGGGGGAGACCATATATGGCTGGTAAAGTCAGGTGTCCCAATACCTTTGCCCATATAGTGTAAGTGTAAGTGGCACATATCTTCTTCTTCTTTCGGCTGCTCCCATTAGGGGTCGCCACAGTGGATCATCCGTCTCCATACCACCCTGTCCTCTACATCTGCCTCTTTCACACCAACTACCTGCATGTCTTCCCTCACCACATCCATGAACCTCTTCCTTGGCCTTCCTCTTTTCCTCCTACCTGGTGGCTCCATCCTCAGCATTCTTCTACCAATATAATTCATGTCCCTCCTCTGCACATGTTCAAACCATCTCAAACTCGTCTCCCTCACCTTGTCACCAAAACATCCTACATGCGCTGTCCCTCTAATAACTCATTTCTAATCTTGTCCATCCTCGTCACTCCCAACAAAAACCTCCAGCTCCACCTCCTGTCTTCTACTCAATGCCACTGTCTCTAATCCATACAACATCGCAGGTCTCACCACAGTCCTATAAACTTTTCCTTTCATTCTTGCAGACACCCTACTATCACAAATCACTCCTGTCACTCTTCTCCACCCACTCCACCCTGCCTGCACTCTTTTCTTTACTTCTCTATCACACTCTCTATTACTTTGCACTATTGACCCCAGGTACCTGAACTCCTCCACCTTCTTCACCTCTTCTTCCTGCAACCGCACCACTCCACTGCCCTCCCTCTCATTCACACACATGTACTCTGTCTTACTCCTACTGACTTTCATTCCCCTTCTCTCCAGCGCATATCTCCACCTGTCCAGGCTCTTCTCAACCTGCTCAATACTCTCACCACAAATCACAATATCATCCGCAAACATCATAGTCCAGGGAGACTCCTGTGTGACCTCATCCGTCAACCTGTCAATCACCACTGCAAACAGGAAAGGGCTCAGGGCCGATCCTTGATGTAGTCCAACCCTCACCATGAACCAGTCTGTCGTTCCTACTGCACACTTTACTGCTGTCACACTGTCCTCATACATGTCCTGCACCACCCTCACATACTTCTCTGACACACCTGACTTCCTCATACAGTACCACAGCTCCTCTCTCGGCACCCTGTCGTACGCATTCTCTAAATCCACAAATACACAATGCAATTCCTTCTGTCCTTCTCTATACTTCTCCATCAACATCCTCAAAGCAAATAAGGCATCTGTGGTGCTCTTCCTCGGCATGAAACCATACTGTTGCTCACAGATGGTCACCTCTTCTCTCAGCCTGGCTTCCACTACTCTTTCCCATAACTTCATGGTGTGACTGATCAACTTAATTCCCCTGTAGTTACTGCAGGCCTGCACATCTCCCTTATGCTTAAAGATCGGTACCAGCACACTCCTTCTCCATTCCTCAGGCATCCTCCCACCTTCCAGAATCTCGTTAAACAATCTGGTTAAAAACTCCACTGCCATCTCTCCCAAACATCTCCATGCTTCTACAGGTATGTCATCTGGTCCAACCGACTTTCCACTCTTCATCCTCTTAATCGCTGCTCTCACTTCCTCATTACTAATCCTATCTACATCCTGCTTTACCAACTCCACATCATCCAACCTTCTCTCTCTCTGATTTTCCTCATTCATCAGCTGCTCAAAATACTCCCTCCACCTTCTCAACACACTCTCCTCACTAGTCAACACATTTCCCTCTCCATCCTTTATTGCTCTAACTTGCAGCACATCCTTCCCAGCTCGGTCCCTCTGCCTGGCCAATCGGTATAAATCCTTTTCTCCTTTGTTAGTGTCCAAACTCTCATACAGCTCCTCATAAGCCTTTTCCTTGGCTTTTGCCACATCCCTCTTTACCTTCTTCCGCATCTCCTTGTACTCCTGCCTACTTTTCTCATCACTCTGTCTATCCCACTTCTGTTTTGCCAACCTCTTTCTCCTTATGCTCTCCTGCACTTCCTCATTCCACCACCACGTCTCCTTGTCTTCCTTTCTATTTCCAGATGTCACACCAAGTACTTTTCTAGCTGCCTCCCTCATCACTCCTGCAGTAGTTTCCCAATCACCCAACACCTCTTCACCACCACCGAGCCCCTGTCTGACCTCTTCCCTGAACCTCACACTACACTCTTCCTCCTTCAGTTTCCACCATCTTATTCTTCTTTCAGTCCTCACTCTCCTTCTCTTCTTCTTCGCCTCCAAAACCATCCTACAGAACACCATCCGATGCTGTCTAGCTACACTGTCCCCTGCCAACACCTTACAGTCTCCAATCTCCTTCAGGTTGCATCTCCTGCATAGAACATAGTCCACCTGTGTGCACCTTCCTCCACTCTTATACGTCACCCTATGATCCTCCTTCTTCTTAAAATAAGTGTTTACCACTGCCATTTCCATCCTTTTAGCAAAATCTACCACCATCTGCCCTTCCATGTTCCTCTCCTTAAGGCCATACCTACCCATCACCTCCTCATCACCTCTGTTCCCTTCACCAACATGCCCATTAAAGTCTGCCCCCATCACCAATCGTTCTTTCCTAGGTACACCATCTACCACTTCATCTAATTCACTCCAGAATCTTTCCTTCTCCTCCATCTCACAGCCGACTTGTGGAGCATAGGCACTGATGACATTTATCATCATCCCTTCAACTTCCAGCTTCACGTTAATCACCCTATCAGAAACTCTCTTCACCTCCACTACACTCTTAAGTCAAGTCAAGTCAAGTTTATTTGTATAGCGCTTTTCACAACAGACATTGTCTCAAAGCAGCTTTACAGAAATCAACAGTCAAGGTGAATGGTGTGCATTTGTCCCTGATGAGCAAGCCGTGGCGACAGTGGCAAGGAAAAACTCCCTTAGATGTAATGATGAAGAAACCTTGAGACTAACCAGACTCAAAAGGGGATCCCATCCTCATTTGGGTGACATCAAGAGTTTGATCATAAATCTTTCAACAATACAGAACACTGGAGAGTGAGAACTAACATGAGTACTGGAGTATAAGATTATAAGTAACATCCATAGGTCCATAATCTTCACGAGGTGGGATGTGACTGGAGCTGGCCAAACCTCAGAAAGCCTCGGGATGGGGAGAGAAAGAGAAGCAGTGGAGAGCAATTAGTGTAGCTGCTGTTCATGATATTAACAGCACAAGTTGATAATGTGCATGTGATCATATGTTCTGGAGCACAAGGTTATGATGTGATGTGTGTTATGTGTAGGCTTTGCTAAAAAGATACGTTTTTAATCTGCACTTAAACTGGGTGAGTGTGTCTGAGCCCTGAACACTGTCAGGAAGACTATTCCAGAGTTTAGGAGCTAAATGTGAGAATGATCTACCGCCTTTAGTGGACTTTGCTATTCTAGGAACTACTAGAAGTCCAGAGTTTTGAGATCTCAGGGAGCGTGACGGATTGTAGCGTGTTAAAAGACTGGAGAGATACATGGGAGCCAAACCATTTAGTGCTTTATAAGTGAGAAGCAGTAGTTTGAAATCTATTCGAAACTTAACAGGAAGCCAGTGTAGGGACGATAAGATTGGGGTTATATGATCGTATTTTCTTGACCTAGTAAGAACTCTTGCTGCCGCATTCTGAACTAACTGAAGCTTGTTTATTAATGATGCAGGACATCCACCTAGTAATGCATTACAATAGTCTATTCTGGAGGTCATGAATGCATGGACGAGCTTCTCTGCATCAGATATAGATAACATGTTTCTTAGCTTAGAAATATTTCTAAGGTGAAAGAAGGCTGTTTTTGTAACTTGGTTAATATGATTTTTAAAAGATAAGTTGCTGTCTAAAATAACTCCCAGGTCTTTTACCGTTGAACTAGTAGTTACAGAACATCCGTCTAAATGCAGGTTGAGATGCTGGAGCTTCTGTGTACTGGTTTTTGGGCCGATGAGCAAAATCTCCATCTTATCAGAATTTAATAGCAGAAAGTTATGGGTCATCCAATCTCTTATTTCCTTAACACACTCAGTTATCCGAGTTAATTGACCTGTATCGCCTGGTTTAGATGAGATATATAGCTGGGTATCATCAGCATAACAATGGAAGCTAATTCCATGCCTTCTAATAATATTTCCTAACGGAAGCATGTATATTGTGAAAAGCAGGGGTCCTAGAACTGACCCTTGTGGCACGCCATAATTTACTAGCATTAGCCTGGATAGCTCTCCATTTAACTCTACGAAATGGTAACGATTGGACAGGTAGGATTTAAACCAGCTTAATGCCTGTCCCTGAATGCCGATGTAATTCTGTAGGCGATCGAGGAGAAGATCATGATCTATAGTGTCGAACGCAGCACTAAGATCTAGTAAAACTAATAGAGAGATGTAGCCTTGGTCTGAAGCTAAAAACAGGTCATTAGTGATTTTAACTAGGGCAGTTTCTGTGCTATGATGGGGCCTAAAACCTGACTGAAACTCTTCAAAGATATTTTTCTCTTGCAAGTGGGAACATAACTGGGCAGCGACAATCTTTTCTAAAATCTTAGACATAAATGGGAGATTTGAAATGGGTCTGTAATTCAATAGCGTGTTTGGATCCAGATTAGGTTTTCTAATGAGGGGCTTAATAACTGCTAACTTGAGGGATTTAGGGACGTGACCTAACGATAGTGAGGAGTTAATAATATTGAGAAGAGGCTCACCAGCTGTATATAACACTTCCTTCAGTAGTTTAGTAGGAATTGGATCTAACTGACATGTTGTTGATTTAGCTTTGATAATAACATCATACAGCTCTTCCTGTCCTATACATGTAAAACAGTGTAGTTGTGGAGTTGAAGGTGACACTGTGTCAGGAGATGCTGTCAGAGGTTGAACTGCCACAATTGTTTTTCTAATGTTATACATTTTTTCAGTGAAGAAATTCATAAAGTCCTCACTACTAAACTGTGATGGAACACATTTTTCAGATCCCTGATTTGTAGTTAACATAGCTACTGTACTGAAAAGGAACCTGGGATTGTTTTTGTTATTTTCTATGAGTTTGCTCAAGTGTTCAGCTCTAGCAGCTTTTAGCGCCTGTCTGTAGCTGAGCATACTGTCTTTATACGCAATTCTAAATACCTCCAATTTAGTTTTCCTCCATTTTCTCTCCAGATTACGTGCTGTTCTCTTCAGGGCATGCGTATGACTATTATACCAAGGTGCAGGTGCTTGTTCTCTAACCTTTTTTAACCGGATGGGGGCAACAGTGTCTAATGTGCTAGTGAGGATAAGGTCTATGTTGTTAGCCATTTCATCAAGATTATCAGCAGTTATGGGTTTAGTGTGAAATTGAGATAAATCGGGCAGGTTATTTACGAATCTGTCCTTAGTGGTTGGAACAATAGTCCTACCAAGTCGATAACGTGGTGAAACACGGCTAATCTGCTCTACCGGTAGTGTGTACAGTATGAGATAATGGTCCGTGATGTCATCACTCTGAGGTAAAATATCTATATCAGTGACGTCTGCTCCGTGGGATATTATTAAGTCTAGTGTGTGGTTAAAACGGTGAGTTGGTCTGGTGACGTTTTGTTTAACCCCAAAAGAGTTTAATAAGTCGACAAATGATAATCCTAGAGCATCGTTTGCATCATCTACATGAATATTAAAATCTCCTACAAGCAGCACTTTATCAAAATTGATCAAGAGGTCTGAAAGGAAACAAGCAAACTCTTGAAGAAAATCAGCGTAGGGCCCTGGGGGTCTGTACACGGTGACCAGAGAGAGTTTTCTATGCATGTCTGAAAGTACAACTTTAAGAACAAGCACTTCAAATGATTTAAAGCTGAATCCTAATATCTGACTAACATTAAGAGAGGCACTATAAATGGTTCCTACACCACCCCCACATAAACATATCCTGACGGTGTAGACTCGTTTAGACCCATATAATCACCTGGTTTAATCCAGGTCTCAGTGAGACAGAGTGCATCGAGATTATTATCTGTGATCATCTCATTTACAATCAGTGCTTTGGGTGCAAGTGATCTGATGTTTAAAAGACCAAACTTTAGAACTTTGTTGTGTTTGTTTATCTGGCATTTTTTAGTTTTAACTGTAATAAGATTATTTCTGGATCTTGTGTATTTAATTCTTGGTTTTGCTACACGAGGAATAGATACGGTTTCTATAAACTGGGCTGTGTGCTCACTTGTAACTATTTGGTCTGTTGTTTACGTGTTCTCATAGTTGAAGATTTCCTGATGTCTTACCAGTCAGATGGTGTGAAGTATTCTAGAGATGTTATCTGATAGCACTGCTGCTCCAACTCTGCTGGGGTGCAGGCCATCCGGGCGGAAGAACCTAGGACGCTCCCAGAAACAGTTCCAGTTAATAATAAAGAGAAGTTTGTGCTCTCGACACCATGACTGTAACCATTCATTTAGTGCTAAAAGTCTACTAAACTTCTCAGCCCCTCGCTGGTAAGTGGGAAGAGGTCCTGACACAATGATCCTTGTTGTGGGCGATGTGCTGCATACCGTCTCCACCAGGATCCTGAAATCCCTCTTTAAGATCTCCGTTTGCCTCAGCCTGGTGTCGTTCGTTCCGGCATGGAGAACAACCGCTCCGAAGTTCTCGTTCAGGATCGCGGGTACCTGCGCAGCGACATCGAGAACACGAGCACCAGGAAAACAGCAAGTGTGCACCTTACCTTTTGCTCCGGTAGCGCGGACATGCCGGGCGATGGAATCCCCAAGAATCACGGTATCGCGTTCCGTCTCGCGGAGAGGGGCGAAGCGGTTCTCGTTCGAGATCTCGAAGGCCGGTGGTGGCAGGGGAGACGTCCTTGACCGGGGCTTGGCTTGTCTCTTCCGCCGCTGCCGCATCCAAGGTCCGTGTTGCACCGGTGCCGGAGTTATAGGTGCGCTGGGCCTGGGCCTGGGCAGAGAAGCACGTGGAGTTGATGTGCTGGGAGCGTTAGGTTCAACCCGGGAATTTACCTGGGACGAGTGAGCGTCCGCCCGGGATGTTTCCAGCGCCGCTTTCCGCTCTCGCAGCTTGCGAATTTGTTTCTCCATGGCCTCCATCTCCAACTCCACCGTTTGCAACTTGAAAGAGTCCTCACCTGTGCTCGAATGCAGACACACAGCCGGCATAGTGATTATAATCACGAACAGTGTTAAGATACAGAGATATGAGTGAGAGGCAATGAATATAGTAAACAATAGTGATAGTCGAGTCGATAGTCGATAAACTACAGGCACAAGTCAGGAAGACAAAAACAATTTAGGATTATTAAAAGAGAAAAAAGGATAGGTAAATAGCAAAGTTTGTTTGAAAACGCCGAGAGAAATACAAACACGTAACTCGCGGCAAACAAGTCAAACACAGGAAGACTGTACTCTTCCTTCAGAATCACCCCTACACCATTTCTCTTTCCATCCACACCATGATAGAACAGTTTGAACCCACCTCCAATGTTCCTGGCCTTACTCCCTTTCCACTTGGTCTCCTGAACACACAACATATCTACCTTTCTCCTCTCCATCATATCAGCTATCTCTCTCCCTTTACCCGTCATAGTACCAACATTTAAAGTACCAACCCGAACCTCCACTCTCCTACACTGCTCCTTTTCCTGCCGTCTCTGTAGACGTCTTCCTCCTCTCCTTCTCCTCCTTCGGCCAACAGTAGCCCAATTTCCACCGGTACCCTGTCGGCTAACGATACCTGTGGCGGTTGTTGTTAACCCGGGCCTCGACCGATCCGGTATGAAATTCTCATTTGTGATCCGCATATTTGATTTGGCTCATGTTTTACGCTGGATGCCCTTCCTAACACAACCCTCCCCATTTACCCGGGGTGGGGACCGGCACTAAGAGTGCACTGGCTTGTGCCTCCCTAATGGCTGGGTTTGTAAGTGGCACATATAATTATTTGAAAATGGGTAAAGCTGGAATCGTCTAAATTGACCTATGATTTCACAGGTGCCTTATGTAGGGAAATTTTATTTCTGCATCTCAAATAAATCACTTTGATAAAAAAAAAAAATAAAAAAAAAAAATAAATAAATAAATAAATAAATAAATAAATAAATAAGAAAAAATTCAGTGTTATGGTCATTGACAAAAAACATGTGCATCACATTTGTGCATAGCAGACATGTATTAATATTACTTTTTTTTGACAGACATTTTTAAAAGCAACACATAAGTGAAGGTTAATACCATCCAAAACACCTCCACTCTTTAGTGGTTTAGACTTGATGACATATTTCATGGCCCTTTGGCACACCTGCCCTCACAACATTTGAGAACAGTTACATATGATTCTGACCTTTAAACTTAAGATAACTGCATTTGGCTTGGAGGAAAAAACTCTATTTCTAAAAATAATATATATAAATAAACAAAATATATCAAAATAAAATAATCTCAATCACTTTATAATTATAATAATCTTATTAGTTTACCAAACAATTGGGAGGGGGTAGTTTAGTGGGCATTGGGCATTGGCATTGGAATAGAAAGTCATAAGTTAATTGCATCTGCCAAATGCCATAAATGCTAATGTAAAACCAATGTACTGTAAGCCCCCACTAAATATGGTCCTTACTCTATAATCAATTCTATTAATAAACTTAAATACTACAGTACAGTTTAATTTACTCTAATCTATTTACATTATTACATTAGCTAAAGTGACTGCAGATAATTTTTTTACACATTCTTTCACAACAAAATATCAATTATTGTAATAATAAACGAATACACTGGTATTTCACTTATATAAAATAACCAAAAGAATATATGTGTTATGTGCAATAAAGGCAACAATATTAACAGATTTCACTGTCTCTGACAACAGCTGTACATTATTATTGGGACAAAACCACTAATGTTTATCTCAAAATCCAGAATTTTATACTTTATAATAAGTGTTAAAAGTCAACTTGTTGGTGTACTTTTATTAGTCTTTCATGCACATTTTACATTTGCTGTAATGCATTACATATTATTTACAATATTTCATACTCATCAAACAATCCATTGCAACCTGTCTGTGGATAGAGGTACTTTCAATATTGTAGAGACCATTAGGAGAAAAGTGGCAAATCTTAGGTAAAGGTGTTCAGTTAGAATAACTTCAAATTATGGGGTCTAGGGCATTTCACAAATGACCAGTAATTTAATTTGCTATAATTAACAATAGCTTTCTATAGTTTGTCACACTTATCCTATTGTTAATGAACATCCACACAGGCTACAAAAAAGTATTTTTTAGGTTAGGAAGGTGCACACTGGTGGACTATGTTCTATGTAGGAGATGCAACCTGAAGGAGATTGGAGACTGTAAGGTGTTGGCAGGGAACAGTGTAGCGAGACAGCATCGGATGGTGGTCTGTAGGATGGTTTTGGAGGTGAAGAAGAAGAGGGGTAGAGTGAGGACTGAAAGAAGAATAAGGTGGTGGAAACTAAAGAAGGAAGACTGTAGTATGAGATTCAGGGAAGAGGTCAGACAGGGGCTCGGTGGTGGTGAAGAGGTGCTGGATGATTGGGCAATTACTGCAGAAGTGATAAGGGAGACAGCTAGAAAGGTACTTGGTGTGACATCTGGAAACAGAAAGGAAGACAAAGAGACATGGTGGTGGAATGAGGAAGTGCAGGACAGCATAAGGAGAGAGAGGTTGGCAAAACAGAATTGGGATTGACAGAGTGATGAGAAAAGTAGGCAGAAGTACAAGGAGATGTGGAAGCAGGTAAAGAGGGATGTGGCAAAAGCCAAGAAAAAAGCATATGAGGAGCTGTATGTGAAGTTGGACACTAAGGAAGGAGAAAAGGATTTATACCGATTGGCCAGGCAGAGGGACCGAGCTGGGAAGGATGTGCTGCAAGTTAGAGCAATAAAGAATGGAGATGGAAGTGTGTTGACTAGTGATGAGAGGGTGTTGAGAAGATGGGGGGAGTATTTTGAACAGCTGATGAACGAGGAAAATGAGAAAGAGAGAAGGTTGGATTTTGGAGATGGTGAAGCAGGAAGTGGATAGGATTAGTAAGGAGGATGTGAGAGCAGCAAATAAGAGGATGAAGAGTGGAAAGTCGGTTGAACCAGATGGCATACCGGTAGAAGCATGGAGATGTTTAGGAGAGATGGCAGTGGAGTTATTAAACTGGTTGTTCAACAAGATCTTGGAAGGTGAGAGGATGCCTGAAGAATGGAGAGGGAATGTGTTGGTACCGATCTTTACGAATAAGGGAGATGTGCAGACCTGCAGTAACTACAGTGGAATTAAGTTAATCAGTCACACCATGAAGTTATGGGAAAGAGTAGTGGAAGCCAGGCTGAGAGAAAGGTTACCATCTGTAAGCAACAGTATGGTTTCATGCCGAGGAAGAGCACTACAGATGCATTATTTGCTTTGAGAATGTTGATGGAGAAGTATATAGAAGGTCAGGAGTTGCATTGTACGTTTGTGGATTTAGAAAAAGCATACGACAGGGTGCCGAGAGAGGAGTTGTAGTATTGTATAAGGAAGTCAGGTGTGTCAGAGAAGTGTATGAGGGTGGTGCAGAACATGTATGAGGACAGTGTGACAGCAGTGAAGTGTGCAATAGGAACGACAGACTGGTTCAAGGTGAAGGTGAGATTGCATCAAGGATCGGCTCTGAGCCCATCCCTGTTTGCAATGGTGATGGACAGGTTGACGGACTAGGTAAGACAGGAGTCTCCCTGGACTATGATGTTTGCGGATGATATTGTTATTTGTGGTGAGAGTAGGGAGCAGGTTAAGAAGAGCCTGGATATGTGGAGGTACGTGCTGAAGAGAAGGGGAATGAAAGTCAGTAGGAGTAAGACAGAGTACATGGGTGTGAATGAAAGGGAGGGCAGTGAAGTGGTGCGGTTGCAGTGAGAAGAGGTGGAGAACGTGAAGGAGTTCAGGTACATGGGGTCAACAGTGCAAAGTAATGAAGAGTGGGTTAAAAAAGTGAAGAAAAGAGTGCAGGCAGGGTGGAGTGGGTGGAGAAGAGTGGCATGACTGATTTGTGATAAGTTTATAGGACTGTGGTGAGACCTGCGATGTTGTATGGTTTAGAGACAATGGCACTGAGTAAAAGACAGGCGGTGGTGCTGGAGGTAGCAGAGCTGAAGTTGTTGAGGTGTTCGTTGGGAGTGATAAGGATGGACAGGATTAGAAATTAGTTTATTAAAGGAACCGCATATATCGGACATTTTGGAGACAAGGTGAGGGAGACGAGATTGAGATGGTTTGGACATGTGCAGAGGAGGACATGGGTTATATCGGTAGGAGAATGCTGAGGATGGAGCCACCAGGAGGGTGGAAAAGTGGAAGGCCAAGGAGGAAGTTTATGGATGTGGTGAGGGAAGACATGCAGGTAGTTGGTTTGAAAGAGCCAGATGTAGAGGGCAGGGGGGTATGGAGACGGGTGACCCCTAATGGGAGAAATCGAATAAAATATATTTTAGAGCTAAATTATATATACTATTGACTAGAATTGGCTTCATCGAGTCTGAAATTAGCAAATGAACAAAGTACAGTTTATCCCCAGCCAGCAATTTCTTGCTGTCTATCTTTCTGTCTATCTTTCTGCCACAGCCTTGACCAGTTGACATCCCCAAAGTGCACACAAAAAATCAAGGTACAGCAATGTACCTAAAAGAGTACAAATGCTTTGTCGCTCCAGTTATATCCCAGCAGGGTACAGCAAATACCTCTGAACATTGGTCAGAATGAATTTTGTACCTTTAAATTAAAACAAATATCTATAGTAGTCACCTTAAGGACCATTTCCTGTACTATTAGGAAAAGGAACAATAACCCTATTTTTCTTTGTGGGGACTAGTGAATGTTTTATTTCACTAGTCTAAGCAACAAGTACATGGTTTGCAGTGACCTTACTTAAAAAAACAACAACTATGTGATAGTATGTGTCTTGATGACTAATAAATCTCACAAGCTCCTGCATCAGATAGATGAATAATGGATGTCTGACTGTGTGGGTTGAGTTGCTTGTGCATCAGTTTTGCTATCCTGTATGCTAGCATTAGCAAGCTGTACTTGAGGCACTGCCTACACATATTGTAGCTACAGGGAGTGCTTCAGTAACATGCTGATCGTTGAGATTGTGCCAGTTACAGGTAATACTCATCTACTCCATTTACTTTTTCCTCTTGACTGTTGTCTTGTTTTTCTGCTGTTCATAATTTTTCTTCTTTTTGTTTGCACAGTTGTGTCATTGGCCAGGCTGGGAGAGTAATTGGGTCCCTGGTGAGAATTGAGGCTTTACTAGGCCTTCTGTGGCCATTCGGACAGCTTGGCTCAGTCCAGTCCTCATCTTCCTATCTTTTAGTCCTTTTGCAAACTCCCTGACCCCTCACATGCTGTCTTGTCCTACCTCTTCAGGACCAACAATACTTGTCAACCCCTTGTTACGATATGCTCAGCCACTATGTCCTCAGTCTGCACACTCTAGATTTTTCAATGTCTTATCACTCTCTATCTTTCCTTGAGCATGTTACTTCTCAACAGCTGACACCACTCCACTTCACTCAACCCACTCAACTCCTCACACACACACACAAAGAGAGAGAAGGAGAGTAAATGTTTGTCCTACATACTTGTGAGGCCCATCCATTAGATACTTTTTATAATTGCACATCATTATGCTATGCTAGACCTAAATCTAAGCACTGTAGCCAAAAGCTTATTTTAATTGTTGTAGAAAATCAGTTATGCAACTAGCAAAATACACTATATGGACAAAAGTATTGGGATGCCTGACTTTCCCATGCATATGTTGTTCTTTCCCAAACTGTTATCGCAAAGCTGAAGGCAAAGCAAACTCCATTAAGATATGCTTTGCCTAGGTTTAAGTGGAAGATCTCCTGCTATAGGGCTCTGACCTCAACCCTATTAAACAGGAATTAAATGGAACACTGACTGTACCCCAGGACTCCTCACCTTACCTACATCAGTACCTGTCTTTACAAATTACATTGTGACTGAATGAACACAAATCTCCACAAGCACACTCCAAAATCTAGTGGAAAATTTTTCCGGAAGAGTGACGGGAATTATAAGAGCAAATTGGGACTAAATGTTGACTGCGATGCACGAAAACCACATACCATACTTATGACTAGGTGTCCACAAACTTTTTGCAGTATAGTGTATCTGCAGCATCAATTATATTATTTTGTGGGAACATTCGGTTCCCACTAAGATGCAGGGTATTACCGTAGGATTCACTAGTGTCTTTCAGTTTTCTCCCACATCCCAAAACATTTTGCCTGTAAGTATGAATTATTCTGTGTCTCTATATGCTGATGTTTAACGATGAACTGGGATCCGATTCACACTGTTTAACTCTCTTATATCTATTGTAATCCTGGATAGACTCTTGATCCACCATAACCCTGACCAGGATAAATGGTAATTAAAGGTCAACATTTATGTCCTTGTTTGGAATTTGTATTATGTTATTTTGGAGGTACACTATATGTCTAAAAGAAAGTGGTAACATGACCATCAGCATCTCTGGATGCTTTTTTAATATTTCATAAAACCATGGGCATTGATGTGCCCATTCAGCCACAAGAGCATCGGTAAGTTTGTTGAGTGAAGATGGCCTAAAATTTCTGTATAGCTAACATTCGAATTCGATGCATGTTTTTGGTGGTGTTGAGGTCAGGGTTCTGTGCAGGTCACGGGTTTTCCTCCCTACCTCTGCAAACCATTCTTTATGGATCTTGCTGGTAGAGCGTTCGTTCCATTAAACAGAAATTATAATGCTACATCATATGAATACTTACTAGACAGTTCTAAGCTTCCAACTTAATATCAGTATGGGTGAAGACCACACAAGGTCATGTGTACACATACATTTGTTGGTGTATAAGGATTTATTCATTTTAAATTACCACATGATAATTAGTATAGGTTTGAGCACATTCACATTTATTAAGAAAGCAGCTTGTAATAATTTAGTTTAAATAGTTTTTATCTCCAATTTTTGCAGAATATGCTGTTCTACATCTAAACCTGTAGACTTTCTTTCAAGTGTATTAAAGTTAGCTAGTTTACCTGGGGATGTAGCTCAGTGGTAGAGCGCATGCTTTGCATGTATGAGGTCCTGGGTTCAATCCCCAACATCTCCAAGCTCCTTCTTTATTGAAATTTCCCCACTGTGGGACGAATAAAGGTTCATCTTATCTTATCTTAGCTAACTAACCGATTTTCATTTTCTATTATTTTTTATTTATTTCTTATCCACTTTGACCACTGGAAAAAAAACATTAATAGACAAATATTAACACAAACCCCAAGGATATATAAGTCTGAAAGGTCAACCAAATACACAAATAACTTATCTTTAATTGATATGTGCCCTGTTCCAGACATCTTGAGCAACCCACAGATGGAATGCTTACATAAATCAGTGTCTAAAGCGAGAAGTCAGCTTCAAGCCTGGAATATATTTTTTTCATAAACGCCCACATAAAGTGTTGCTTATTGCCTAGCAATGTCTGTCCTGATCATATTTAACTGTTATTCTGTAACCTTTCAAATTTACACAAGTTATAAATACGAAAGCCTTACATGTCCCATAAACATCTTGTCCATGACTATATACAAATGAAATAAATTACTTAAATCTCTGTAGAATGTAAGCATAGTATATGCTTAGTGTAGTATATTGAATGTAGATATTTTATGCATTTTTTTCTTTAATAGAATTTACAATTCATTATTAATGCTGTGAGATATCAGTTTTGATAGAATTTCCTAACAGCTGTCTTTACACATTAGCTTTAGACAGCAGTTTGGCAGGATATATGGGCAGGGAGAGTTTATTGCATCATCAATGTTTGTAGCATAAGGAAATACATGGGTGAAGTAATTCGAGAGCTAGGAGTTATCTAATGTTGGAAGGAAAAATAAAAGAGAACAAGACTATGAAATTAAATGTGAGCATTAAGATTAAAAAAATACATATAGAAATAAATGTGAAAGAATCACTTAAATCCAAATTAAATGTATTAATTCCCCTATAATCACAATTCTATGTTTTTGATGTTAATTTAACAAGTAAATATTTTGACACATACATTTTTATGCATTGATAATAATGAATATTAGTCACTTAGTTATAAAAAAATAAAACCAAAGTAACATTTCTGTAACGTTAGCTGGGAGGAAGAGCAAAGGTCTTTGCTGCCCTTTGGCCCTACCATGACAGCTACAAACAGTTAAAAAGCCAATGTGTCATTCTTTAATTATTTAAGAAAAAAAAATTAATTGTTAGTAAATTATATGATTATCAAATCATTAAATTAAGTCAGTTTCTGAAGTTAATGTGTTGGAGACAGATTTAACTGGCAAAATGAACAACAGATCTTAATAATGCCAGACTGACCAATCCCTGCCTAGTTTGGATGGGCACAGTTATTTCGAAAGACAGAGAGGCCAGGAGTGGACTAATGTCAAGGCTGTAGGACCTGAAGAAGGTCAGTGGGGTGGACCAGCCTGCAGCGTTGCAAATGTCTTGGAAAGATACCCTAGAGGACGAGGTCTTAGAGGCCCCACACTCTGGGTGGAGTGCACTCTGACCCCAAAATGAGCAGGGAGACCAGAGGACTCATAAGAGGAGTGGATAGCATCCACAATCCATCTACTGAGGGTCTGCTTGTTGGCAGGAAGCCTTTTTTTATATGGACTGTAGCAATAAACAGCTTGTCTGACATTCTCCACACAGTTCAGTGGACGTATGTGTCCTGTGCTCGCACCCGGCACAGCCAGTTAAGCTTCCCCTGGTCGGTGGCCTGGTCACAGGACGACCGAGGGCACCTTGAAAGCATACCCTGGTCTGGGGTAGAGAAAGGCACTATCCATGCCTGGGGTAAACTCCAGACAGGAGGGGCTCACGGAAAGGGAGTGAAGGTCCCCAACCCTCTTTAGAGAGGAGATGGCCAGTAGAAAAACAGTCTTGACTGTCAAAAAATCTCAAGGGCACTTTGGACAGCCTCAGGGTACCGCGGAGGAACCGTGTCATTAACAGGTTTTTTCCCTAGCGACTGCTTGGCAAGCGGAGCATGATAGGCAGAAATAACAGACACTTAATCCTTCAGGGTGCAGGAATACAAACCCCTGGTGAACTGTTCTTGATAAAGTCCCAGCACTGGGCCAACCTGGCAGTTAACTGGGTGTAAGTGGTGACCTACGCACCATGAAGTTAACAGGCCCCACTTCGTGGCATACGACTTCCTCATTGAGGGAGCTCTTGATTGGAGAATGGTCTCCACAACCTCGGAGGAGAGACGTATGGCTAAGAGATGTGCCTCCACAGCTCCACTGTCTGAAAGAAGGTGTTCAAGAAGGGTTGTCAGGTGAAATTCTCCAGAACTCCCAGGAGCAGCACTACAGGGGGAAAAGCATACAGGCGTGGCCGAGGCTCAATTGTGTCTAGCCCAAGAGGGGCTGGGTGAGTAAAGGAGAACCAGAGGGGAAAGTGTGATGTTTCTGCTCCGTAAACTCTTCTTTATATTTGTTCCACCACTTCCACTTGTACATTGTTGCTCTTGTATTGTGATTTCAATGAAAGCAGCTTCCCTTGGGCCCACATGAAGATCTGTCGTGCCAGCTTGTAAAGGAGGTGAGAGCACAGACCACCCTGGTGGTTGATATAGGAGACCACTGATGTGTTGTCCGTACGGACCAGCACATGATGGCCCCTTAGGTCTGAAAGGAAATGCTTTAATGCTAGAAGCACGGCAAACATCTCAAGGTAGTTGATGTGCCATGACACGGGGCCCTGTTACAGAAACCCAGGATCTGTCCACATGTCTAAGGCCCATAAGGCTTGCCACATGACTTAGATTGTGCAGAGTGGGTTGCCCTTTTAGGAGAACCCTCTGTCCCTGCATGTATTGGAGGCCAAGTGGCACCACATTGGATGCAGCTGCCATCAAACCCAGCAGTCTTTGAAACTGCTTCACAGTGAGTAGCTGGCCTTCTCTCACTCCCTTGATGGCCGTGAGGATAGACTTGACTCGTGCAGGAGACAGCTGCGCTCGCATAATGGTTGAATCCCATGCTACGCCTACATAGATGGTTCTCTGTACCGGAGAAAGTACACTTTTCTTGGCGTCCGGTTTTAATCCCAATTCCTTCATATATATCTCAATGCTGGGCTGATGCTGCGCCCGCTGAGCAGCCCCATGAGACCGGCGAAGAAGAAAACACTGGACTGATGCCGACTGTTGGCCTCCTAAAACTTGTCGACGACTTCCAAATCCGACTGCAAAACCCATGACCTCAGTCGCCACTTCACCTGGGCAGAAGTGAGGCCAGAACCACAAGGAGCGCGGGTGCCCTCCTCAAAGAGTGCCCTACAAGATCGGAGCATCCACATGGGCATGTGAGAGCAATGTGAACAGCCAAATCTCTCGAGAGCCGACTGAGCATGCTCCACGCCCAAGCAAGCGTATACCCATGAAAAAGCGGTGGCAAGGAGGAACGCACAGCCGGAAGGATTACTTGCTATCCATTCATAAAAAATTGTAACCGCACCCTACCTTTCATTAAAGAGACACACACAGAGCGCTTCCTGAACAAACAGAAGCTAGCGTTATCTCCACCGCATGTGTTCTTATACCTTCCTGGTCGTAACGTCATCCCGCCGGTGACGTTCCGCCGTTCCTTTGGACAGATTACACACGTGATTCAGAGAGTGGTCATGTGGAAACATTTCCAAAGCGCTGTTGACGCAGCTCTAGAACTATTCTTTTTTACATATACATTCAACTTGTGAAATTCTGGTGTTGGTGCCAACTATGTTAATGAGATGTAGGATATATTGAGCGATATTTGGGTCTCATACACCAGCAGCATTAGCATAATGTATATGTAGGTATGTGCATCTACTCATAGACTAATTTACTGTATCTTTCCATACTGTATGTGGTGATGATAAATATTTTTAATAATTAAGTAAGGTAATTTTACTCTTAACAAACAGTCTACTACAAGTGATGAAATGGGAAGGCATAGTTAGGATTTAGGGTTTATTTATTCCTTTAATGTTATTAAAGGGTACATGTAAATAGAACCAGAACCAGAGAGACTGATTACACATGTATGCCACTAGAGGTAGAGAGAAACAAGGAGAAAGAGGAGCAAATAGTAAGAAACAATTCCAAGATGCTATAGACATGGGGAGAGTGAGATGTGTAAATATGTAAGAATGAAGAATTTTGTTTTGGTAATTCAGTTGTCTTTAGCTAAAATGTTTTCAACTTTTATTATGGACTGCTACTAAAAGACAGGAAGTTTTATTTGATTATGGTAACACTTTCAAATCACATAACTTTTAAAGATTTTTTGCTTGGTGCCCTATTAGTGGCAAAATTATGCTCATCTAACCTGCAACAGATGTATTGTATACACATATCTCATAGAAGATCTGCCTGTTTATACTAAGGAGAAATTGAAGTAGTACAAATCACCTGATACTTACAACTGATGTTTGTGGGCATGTTTAATCCATATAGTTTTATAAAAACAAGACTGAGGGTATTATATTACAGTATACTGAAAGCCAAGGAGCTACCCAACCAGATGCCATAAACATATTTGAAAACTGACAAAGTTACACTGGTTTAAATATTATATACACATGACCATAATGCTGAAGTGCACTCTTTGAACCCCCCCATTCAAAATAAATTGTCCTTTGCTGTTATAATAAGCTCCACTCTTCTGGAAAGGCGTTCCAATAGATAAGAGCATGGCTGTGGAGTGGTGCCCATTCAGCCACAAGTGCATTAGTAAGGTCAGGCACTGATGTCAGGGAAAAGGCCTGGGGCATGTCGGCATTCCAGTTTATCCCAAAGTTATTCAGTGGGATTAAAGTCAGGGAGCTGTGCAGAGCAATTGAGTTTCTTCAACTATAACTTTCCACATCTTTATGACTCTCACTTTGTGCACAAGGGCATCGTCATGCTGAAATTGTTCCAGTGAGAGCAAATTAGATACATTTACTGTATGTGCTTCCAACTTTATGGCAACAGTTTGAGGAAGAACACTTATTTGTGTGATGGACAACTTTAGTGTAGCTGGATTAACCTGTCCATTATTGAAAATTCCTTAGCAAGGATTTAACCTAGTATATAAATGTTAGTTTAACTCCATAAATTAGCTAAGGCCAATTTCACTAATTTCAAGTGACGATGAAATTACTAATCCTTGGACCAATTGTTCCACCTACCTGCTGATAACTTCACTCATACTGCAATTATTAGCAATGAAAAGGTGTCTGGTTCAAACATTTTGGAGGAAAAATGTGCATTTGAACACTTTTCTGTTTCTAACAAGGAATTTTCAAAAAAGACATTCTGGCTTCTTTTTAAAAATAACTACAGTCTCCTACTTTGATTTTACAACCATGAGGTGTGGCTGACATCAGAGTGACATGAATTACTCAAGAGTCTATTTGGAGAAAAACATAGCATGAGTGAGACTAATAAACAGAGTGACAGGTCAGAGAGTGAGCACTTTTATGGTCTGTTTGCAGAAATATCTGTTGTTATGTTAAACAAATTTCTCTGGAAGGCCTCTGGGTTAAAAGTTATAGACAGACTGACCACTGTCTGCCATGCCCTCTCACTTTCCTTCTGGACGCGTAAGTACTACACACACACACACACACACACACACACACACACACACACACACACATATATACAGTGCTTATCACCTCAGGCTTGTCGTGTCCACTGTACAGCAATAAATAAGCATCAATATGCATCACAGGAATCCTGTTCTGTGGCCAGTTGAGCAGCTGGATCTGGGTGTGGACCCACAACAGTTGCTCTGTGTTTTGTACTGCGTGATTGTGGTTAAGGATGGCCATTCATTATGTACACTCCCTCTCTCGAACTCTTTTTTCTTTCTGTTTTATATTTTAGATGATATGAAATGGCTCCTTTGGTAGCTACAAATTTTGCGCCAAATAAAATATTACTCTTTACTTATTGCATGTCTCTGCATCCTGCTCTAAACTATTTAATGCAATAATATTTCATTAAATGTGCCCATAATATACACTTTGTTTTTAAATTGTGGGAAATTAAGTAACATGAATTTCTTATGTTGTCATAGCAACAATACAGCAACACTCAGAAAGTAGTAATGGATACTAACTATGTATTAATTAAAGATCTATAATATGTCAGGGCCGGACTTGCACATGTTGTCATTGTACTTACTTTATTTACATTTGTACTATATCTTAGCAGCTGTGGTTCACTGCTTTCACTCCGAAATGTTGCACCAAGTCTATAGAGAATACTGTTGTGTTGTATTGTACAGTGTACAATACAGTGTACAAGTTGTTTTTGGACAGCTGACCTTAAAATTATTTTTTAACATCCCATTTTACATTTAATCCCATTTGCTGTTATGATAACCTCCACTTTTCTGGTAAGATGATTGACTAGATTTTGGAGTGTGTTTGTGGAGATGTGTGCTCATTCAGCCACGGTGGTGTTAGTAAAGTTAGATACTGATGTAGGGTGAAGAGGCCTGGGGTGCAGTCAGCGTTCCAATTCATTTCAAATATCTAGGTGTTCAATAGGTTTGACTTCGGAGCTCTATAGCAGGCTACTCAACGTCTTCCACTTCAAACCATGATATCTTCATGGAGCTTGCATGCAATTTCAATTTAATTGAATTCATTTTTATTTGTATAATGCTATTATTAATGAACATTGTCTCAAATCAGCTTTACATAGATAATGCGTTGATATAGAATGAATAAGAATGTGCTGTAAGTTTGTCTTTAATGAGCAAGCATGCACAGGGGCATTGCCAGACTGGAACAGGTTTAGGTCTCCAAGTGTAAGTGAGAAGAATATATAATGCTATCGCATCCACAGACATCCTATACATTTGTGTGCTTTCAACTTGTGTGCCTGCAAAATACACAACCACTATTGCCTGAAATTATTCTTCAAAATACTAAGAAAGTGGTAGTTCAATGGTTAAGGCTCTGGGCTACTGATCGGAAGGTCAGAGGTTCAAGCCCCAGCACCACTAAGCTGGCACTGCTGGGCCCTTGAGCAAGGCCCTTAAACCTTATTGCTTCAGGGGTTTCCTGACCCTGCATGGTGACCCCAGCTTCCTAACAAGGAATTTCACTGTGCTGTAATATATGTCTGACAAGTAAAAGCCAAGAAGCCACTTGTTAGCTTTGTGCTTTGTGGAGCATAAATTTGCAGTTTCAAAGCTGCTCTAACATTGTATATGCAACTGCAGAAATAAAGAAAATGTATTAAGTTCTTATTAAATAAAGATTTTTGGGTTAGAACATGGTGTGATGGGAATTAATACAGCTGGTTTTACTAATTGGTTTGAATTAAAACCCTGCTTGGTACAGAATAAAAAAATAAAAAGAAAAGAAAAAGAAATTTATTTATTGTTAAATGTGAGAAAATTGTTGAATATGATTATGATGTATGTCCAAGGTTGCCAGATCTGTTTGACAAAAGTGGTATAATTGACAAGCTGAGCTTTCATCAATGACCTACAAAACAATGTATTAGTATGCAGTTTATCATAAATTTAAAAAAAAGAAGTTAATTAGTAAATTAATATGAATAATTAATAATATTATTAAAAAATAATACAAGAATTAATAAAAACATGGCAAGCTTTCAAATGTTGTCCCGTTCTGAAGATAAACTATGTACGTGGCAACACTGCACAATTCTCAGCAACATGCATTGGGCTAATATATCCAAAATCGTACAAACCTGGCAGCCACAAACTGCCCAATGTTTAGTAGTTAAAGCTTGTCAAGTAAAATGTGAAGAGGCTGCACTTTAAAATTTTCACCTCTTTTACCCCTGAAATTCTTTGCACAATCAGAAGTCCACTTTATATCTACATCAACATTGCTTAAATTTGTTGTTTAGACTGATTGTGGAGTATTGTACTGAATTCTGAAAATATGTTCAAATGAGTTTGATGAATTTCAAATTGAACCATTTATTTTGCTTTCTCAGTGATCATTGTATAAATCTTGCAGTCTTTAAATCTTCCCTCTCTTTCCCTCTGCTGTCACTGATTTTGATCTGTAATGAACAAGCCAGAGGCAACAGTGAAACTCCCTGAAACAACATAATCCAGAAACCAGGCTTGAAAGGGATCAATCCTTTTCTGGATGGGACCATAGAGTACAATTATAAGTAATGGCTGTTTCACAGCTGGTCACAGACTACTGATCAAGTCAAGGGCACATGATCTTTAATATTTAATTTAAGGACTGAGTTTTACTAAAAAAAAAAAAAAAAAAGAATTATGGTGTACCCACATTTCATACCTATGGATCCTGGGACAGGCTCTGGCTTTACCAAGACCCTGGCCAGGATAAAGTAATTACTGAAAATAAATCAAATAATTTGTCCAGTCATTTCTGCTGCAACTCAAAATTGCAAATAAAGCAATTTTTGCCCTGGCCTAAGCGTCACACTTTCTGCCCCCGTCAATATGAAATTCTATGCTAGGTCAAGTTCATTGTGGAAAAAATTGTGCTGTATCAAGTGTTACAGTACCAAGGCCAGACTACTGTCCTTTCTGAGTTTCTGTGCACATTCTGGGTTCTGTGTGGGTTTCCACCAGATTCTCAGTTTCTTCTCAATTAAGAAAATACATAATAATGTACAGGTGTGGTGGATTACCTACTCTAAATGGCCAGTAATCTCTAAATAGGATAAAGCATTTATAGTAGATGAATGCATGAATGAATGCATCAGGTGCTATTTGATTGATTGACCTCCAAATTTCTGTGAATGGAACACAGATTGTTAAATTAAGAAATTTGATAAATAAACAAATAAACAAGTTGATCACTGCTAGAATACTTTTTATTTCCTGATTTGTTGTTCTCTCCTAATTTGTATATTTAATTATTTTAGTTTGAGGCCTCTGGTGTGACCTAGAGTGCCTGCATGGGACTTGGCCATTGTGCTGGAGGCCCTGTCACAGCTTTCCTTTGAGCCTTTGACCAAGGTACCTGTGAGGTTTCTCACAGTTAAGACTGTGTTTCCTCTCTCAAGAGAGTAGGAGATCTTCAGGCCCTTTCTGTGGACTGAAGCAGATGCTCAGCAGATTGATTGTGGATGTGATTTCCACCGTTTATGAGTCCTCTGGTCTCCTCGCTCCCTTCGGGGTCAGAGTGCCCTCCACTAGAAGAGTGAGAGTCTCCCTCCAGGACATCTGCAACAAAGCGGGCTAGTCCACCACCGCTGACCTTTCAGGTTCTACAGCCTCAACCTCAGTGCCACTCCTGGCACCCCTGTCCTTCGCCCTAGCTGTGCCCGTTCACACAAGGCAGGAATTGGTCAGCCGGGTTTGATTGGACTCTTGTTCCCAAAGTGTTCCGACACAGCTCGAGTTCCTGAAGGGGAATGTCTCCAGGTTACGTATGTAAATATGGTTCCCAGAAGGAACAAGATGATGCGTCTCGATGCCACACTGCCTGCATCCCTGCAGCGCTTCCTTCTTTTTTCAGAAGCTGCTGGTTTCACTCCATGTACTTTTAAGGTTGCTGGTCATGACATCACCCTGCTGGTAATGCTGCGCTTTCCATTTGGACTGATTATATACCTGATTTAGAGCGTGGACAACACAGAGGCGTTTTCAAAGTGTTCCAAGCAGCGTCTCCTTCCCTTGGAGAACCATTGTCACATACATAACCTGGAGACGTTCTTATGCCATTTTTGTGAACAATGACCAAATTCAAGGGTCAAGCTTCAGGTTCCATCTGCCTCTACTGCCTGTTGAATCATTATCAATTGACATGCCCTAAAGTGCTAAGAGCAGACAACGGTCTGTGATAATCACAAATAAAGCAAGTCCAATGTAGGGCTTAAATTTCTGTATTGCTCACACAACAGCCTAAAACTCATGATCAAAAGTGGACCAATGCCTCTGTGTGGAATTCAACGCCCGGCTGGTGTATGCTACCACATGTTCAAGTCCATCTCTGTCCTGAGCAAGAACTACGACTACCAAGGTCGATTCATCAGTGTAAATTTTAAAAGGCACACTGAAGTCAGGCAATATCACTACAGGGTCAGATGACAACACACCTTTCAAAAGGTTAATTAATGTGTCTCATTCAGGAGTCCACACATAGGGAACACACTTTCCAGTTGGTTCAGCAGAGCAGGAAGTTTAGAAAAGTCCTTTACAAAGCGTCTGTAATAAGAACATAGTCCCACAAAGGCTCTCACCTTAGAAGGAAAAAGAGGAAACTAGCCAGTTCAAGACTTTCTCAGTGTTCTAAGCATAAGACTGGAAGAAAACTACATGACCCCAAAAACCACATGATCTTTAGATTCTTAAAAATACCTCTTTTAGGCTCAACAGGTGTTCTGCAAATGTTTTGTTATCAAAATGTCACCAAGATATACCATGCAGATGTGCCATGGGAGCCCTCTGAGAACTGGCTCCATCAAGCATTGAAATGTGGCAGTAGCATTGGAAAGGCCCACTGGCACGGTTTGTCACTGATAGAGTCACTGCCCTGCACTAAAGGCCGTCTTTTCTCGGTCCTCCTGCTAACCATTACAGAAGCCCAACGTGCTAAACCACACCTCATACCTTATAAAGCAAGTCCCTACAGTTCATAATGACGACAGCTTAGAGGATCATAGGGGTCTCCCTCCCCTCTATCCAGGACATCTTTAATACATGCTGTGTATGCAGGGCCTCTACCATTGTAAAGGATCCCTCTCATCCCTCCCACAGTCTGTTCAAGAACCTGCCATGAGGCAGGAGTTTCAGATGCATCAGGACCCACACTACAAGGTTCTGCAACAGCTTCTCCCCCAAAGTTGTCAGTGCCCTAAACACCCAGGTGTCACGCATGACCTTGCTTCCTTCTCTTTAACTGTGCACTATGGACATTATTGGTCACTACATGGACATTAACACACACTCGCAATCAAACACTTTACTGTGGATTGAAAATGTACAGTGGACATTTTATCACATCTGCAGACAACTGCACTCAGGGACTGTTTACTATAGACACCCCCTCTTTCTGCTAAAATATACACACTGGTGTGGTGAGACCTGCTATGTTGTATGGTTTAGAGACAGTTGCACTGACTAAAAGACAGGAGGTCTAGCTGTAGAGCTGAAGATGTTTAGATTTTCGTTGGGAGTGACAAGGATGGACAGGATTAGAGATTAGTTTATTGGAGGAACAGTGCATGTAGTCTGTTTTGAAGACAAAGTAAAGAAGGCACGATTGAGATGTTTTGGACATGTGCAGAGGAGGGACATGGGGTATATTGGTAGAGGAATTCTGAGGATGAAGCCACCAGGAAGGAGGAAAAGAGGAAGGCCAAGGAGGCAGTTTATGGATGTGGCGAGGAAAGACATGCAGGTGGTTGGTGTAGAGGACAGGGGGGGTATGGAGACAGATGATCCGCTGTGGCGACCCCTAATGGGAGAAGCCAAAAGAAGAAGAAGAAGAGGATATTGCATACAATATCACATGGTCACCTCTGGCTGTGCACTTAAATTTTACACTTACATTACTTACATTTCAACCTTATTTATCATATCTACCTCATATTTATCACACCTTTACTCCGCTATGTTTGATGTTTTTCTTTATTTACGTCTTATGTTTACTCTTACTGTCTATGCACCTTGGTGTCAGGCGCGAACGGAGGCGGAAGCCAAAGTGAAAGCAAACCGTGT
>JAAIIK010000040.1:4448583-4459357 GCA_014706435.1 Silurus glanis
ATATATATATATATATATATATATATATATATATATATATATATATACTAAAACATTAAAATAGCATGAAAGCATGAAGAGAAAATACCAAAGCCCACTTATTTTTTTTTTGTTATTTCTTCCATTTGTATATAACTGTATATTAAATGTTTTCTTATTGTCTCCTTTTATCTTTGTTTTTTTCTTTTTTTTATAGGTTGCCCACTGTCCTTGACCTACAGTTGACCATTTTGTTATGTTATTTAAATTATTTGTCACACTGCCTTTTCTTCATAATGGTTGATAAAAGGTTCTTTATGCCGTTTCACATGTTTTCTTTCCTCTCATGGAGACATATTTAATTAAATGCATTGTTTGTAGAGCCCTGTGTGTAATTAATTATTTCATTAATGAGTCAATACACATTTTATTCTAATTAACATTGATTATAAATAATTTACATTTACAATTTATATAATTTAAAATTTCTGTCTTCTGTCTTCCTCATTAATATTTATTTACATTTATTGATTACAAATTACTACTTTTTGGAAGATGTTTAAAAAAATTATCAGCAAATACAATTATATCTTAAATCAGTAATAAAATAAAAAAGAAATGGTAATAAAAGGAACAAATAACTATATAATTTGTAGAAATAGACAGATAACTATTCCCTTTCACTGTGAAGTTTACGTCCAAACTTGTTTCTTCCAAGCTAACCACTGCAAGTTTTTGAACTGTTGCTAATGCAGCATTACAGGGCAGATATGTAATCAGCCCACTTGAGAAGTTTAGAGATGACAATGATTGGTTAGTTTTACTTTGGCTGACAGAGGAAAGAGAAATGCCATAATAGAATCAGTGGGAGCTACTCTTTGAAATAGGGGTGAACTGAGAAGCACAACATGTCAAATGAATTTCACATCAACCCCAACAGCCAAGATTCTCATAAATTGGGCAAAAGTACAGAAGCAGGTAAGCAAAAAAAAAAAAAAGAAAGAAAATGAATTTTTTCCAGGCTTCATATGTTTTTGTTCATTTAAAAATCAATATATGCTTTATGTAATAAGAGGTCGCAAAAGGGAACAGATTTAAAAATAAATCCCAGATTTCTATTAATCCTTACTCTGTTACTTTACTTATAAAGGCTATGATGTTGTATTTTGGATTAGAAAACATATAAAAGCAAATCAGAATGGGAAACATAAAAAGGTTAAGCACAAGGTATAGCAGGAAGGCAGGACAAAATCCAGTGACTATACAGTACACATGATTATGCTTTGGCATGAATGGTTAATATTGCATTGAGATCATGAAATAGAAGAGAAATTTCACTAATCTTTTTTACCTGTTAGTTAATTATACTATAGTGCTTTCTTTTATTCAGTAAAATAGAACTTGTATACAGTGTAATATAGTGTGGGCCATGGTTATTGAGCATGCACTATATACTGTAACCACTTCAGAGCAGTTAGCCTTTCACCAAAGTCTACCTTACATATATATTGTAATTGTGGCCCTGAGCAAAATAGATCAAACATAGCTATGTATAGTGAACTTTGGTGTTCATTAACAGATGCCTGTAAGGTAGACTTTGGTGAAAGGATAACTGCTTTCAAGTGTCAGTATAATGCTTGCTCACTAACCTTGGTCCACATTGCATTGTATTTTTACTAAGTTCTATTTTTTACGAAGGTCTATTTTTTGATAATCTACTTGTCTCTCTATTAAATTCCTTGATCTGATTTTAATCTAGCATGTCAGTGACCACAAAATATATTGCTCAGACAGTTCCTAAGGACATAAGGTAATTGTGCTAGCAGTCTGCATTAGTATTTGGGCTAATTCCAAGTCCAAACCCTGTTCAACTTTATGACCCTGTTCACTTTGTCGTAATGACTCTTGCGACCCTCATTATGTTCTGTCCAACAAATACTAAAATCTGCCACACACTTAATAATTTAGCTGTGGTCATTTTCGTTCTTGCTATGTAACTCAATCTGCACCTGTCCTTACAATAACAGCCCAGTGGTGCCCTTCTTGTCCACTGAGGCCACTTGATTCACATAATCAGCGGTTACTGCGCTGCAGGCACTGATACATGAGAGACCACTTTAATCTATACATCATACCCTATAACATTCTGGCTGAGCAACAGCGAGAAGGTCAGGGGAGGAAAAAAAGAGAATTGGATAGGAGGTTAAAGAATGGAAAAAAGAAAAACAGAAAGTGAGGTCTTTCCATCATTTGAAGCTGTCACCCAAGGCCAAAGTCCCTTGTAATAATTCAAATACCAATGCTATCACGGCTATGCTAGCCTTTTGGACTAGCTTCTGTGGATTCAGGAGAAGGTTAGCAATGCTGAGCAAACTATCAAAAGGAACTGATACATAAAGGTAGACATTTTTTAGAGGCCATGGTTGTATAGATGACATTAGAAAGTCATTTATTCTAGTTGGGCTTTGGCATGTCATGGTTGTATAGGACATTTAATGTTCCCCAGAGCAATGCAGCAGTATAGCAATGTCATCCAGCTTATTAGCATGCTCGAGAATAAAAAAAATAGATGAAAGAAGGATTGAGACAGTTAGAGTGAGGATAAAGAGTGAGGGATTTAAAAAAAAAAGGGCAAGACACAGTCTGTTGTATTTGGTAACATCTGGGTTGTGGCTTCTGTTTCATTTCAAGGTCATCAGGGCTCTCTCTCTCTCTCTCTCTCTCTCTCTCTCTGCCAGTTGTAACACATGGTGCTGGGGAGCTTAAATTGTTGGTCCTAAATCAAGCAATGGGAACAGAATGTTCTAGAAAATGTTTGAAAAATAAATAATAAATAATCAAAAGCACAGAGGGTTGTTGGTGGGAAATGTTGTTCAAGCGCCATTAGTGTTATGACAGTACTGGACACCTTTTTCCAAAAACATCAAAGTAAACTCTGCTCAATCATAAGCATATTGATAAAAGTTCAGTTCTTTATACACAAAGTAACAGTGATGGGCTTACAGGGTTGTCATGGACTTCTCTGCAGGCCTAAACTCTCAAAATCACTGACTTTCGTTTAATATATTGTCCACAAATATGTATTCAATTATTCTCAAAAGTCTATTCTCTATATTTCATAGTTTTTATCCTGGGTCCGCTGCGTCTTGGAGCAACGCATTCAAATGTAATTTCGAGTTGGAGTTTCTGTCCAATCAGATTTCAACTGTCACATCACGTATTGCCTTAAGGCCCGCAGAAATGAATAGTAGCTTAAATATCAGTAGCTTAAAATCCATGTTGCTTGAAGCAGCTGCTTTAATCAATCAGATTAGTTAGACTTTGTCAGAATTTTAACATCCTTTGTTTGAATGGTAAGCGAGCACACTAGTTAGACTCCTTCATCTGTAGCAAACTACACAAGCTCAAAGCACAGTGGGTTAAATAGCTGTTTTTTTGTTTGTTTGTTTGTTTGTTTGTTTTTATTTTACAATGGTAAAAATTGATTTACTTGCATATTTGCTTACAAGGACATTTACAAGATGGCCTTTTTCAGAAAAAAAAACTTAATGAAAGGTCAGCTAAAGCAGTCATTATTAAATAAATAAAAAGTTAAGTATATACTTTTGCATTTTCTTTCCTGTAGAATTTGAACAAAAACCAACAATTGCCTTAATTCCAAATCCCCAGGAAAACTGTAATACACATTAAAATGTGTAAAAAATAATAATAATAATAATAAAAAATACACAGAAAAACTGGGGTCATTTAAGGAGGTCAATACTCATGCTTTTGCTATAGATTATGAATGCAGTCAGTGCAGCTGTGTCTGCTGTCAAATGAGACTTGTGTTCATTGGGTTGCTTGCTTTAGTAATGGCATTCATTCTCATTACAAAGATATATGTCATGCAGTGCTCTGTAATAATGCATTTTCTATACTATTGATAGTTTCTATATCTGTGGTGTCATAATGATGGTATTAAGAGGTGGATCGATTCAGATAAGACACCATTGAAGGCCTAGGTGTAAAATTCACGGCTAATGCACGGGTAATAACTATGTCATATAACCAATTTGCTGGAAAGCTTAGTTTTGAGCTCTAAACAAGATCTCTAGTTGGAATAGGAAAAAAAAGTTGTTCTAAGAATGTCATTTTTCTTAGAACATTCATTCTGACACATATAATTATATTGATTGTAATGTTAAATGAAAATATATTCCTCAATCTTTATAAAAATATTGATAGGTTTCCATTCATTGTCTGTGAATGGTGTTGATCAGTTTAACAACTCTGATTTGTTGTGGTTAGCTGGGATATGAGTTTGCTTTTAACTTTTGTTTTAAACCATTTTAAATAGATTTCATGATGTGAAACTGTTTTGTAGACTGTGTTGTAGACTTCCCATGAGGGGTGAAGTTGTATGCAAGGTATGCTTACTGACTTAACTTTCTTCAAATATCAACAAAAAGAAATTAATATTTTCAGAAGGATATTTGATCTCAGGCCATATGTGTTATGATTGATGCCTTAGGCCTGTTGGTTGTTAGGAGAACATATCAAAAGATTTTTACTTTATTATAAGAAGAATAAATATATTTTATTGGCAGAATGTCTACAGAATGTCTGCTGATATTGACTAAGCTATATTATTGACCTGGACATCTGTGACCTCTAGGCTATCTAACCAATTGTCTTAATATCTTATCTTAATTTCACAAAAAACTCAACAATCAACTGTGAATCAACAAACCTGAAAGAAGTCTTTATGTCTTTATTTAGTTTTTTGTTATAACTAAGCACCTTTAAAACCATGTGAATAGGTCACTTAATCAACAGTTCAATGGATAAGATAACCTGACTTCAACAGCCGTCTAGACCTGTCGAAATGATCCAAAGTCACTGAAGTCACTGTTGTGGTTCGAAGCATTTTTTGGGGGATCCTGTTGATGCATATTGTCCTGTCTCAATGTGAGCCGAAACACCTGTCACCCATCCTTTCTAAGGTCATTCAACTGTTCATATTTTTGGTGCATTCTGACAGCACTAACCCCTTGCCCTCTATCTTTCCCTGTCTTTTCACAACATATCAAATATCCCCTCTTTCACTACTCATTCACTCATATATGTCACAACAACATTGTGATTCGTGATATGCTATTTGCCCTTCAGTTACTTCTTATTTGGGCCCAGCATGAGATATTGGTGACTGGGCCCTTGTGTATATTGACTAAACTGCTGTACCTGGCCTCATAGTCACAGCATAAATTAAGCACACTGAACTGTGACCCAAAAATAAGAAATCCATTTGTAAATGTATTCTGTGCAGTGTGTCTTAGACTGAGGGTAAACCACATAGCTATTGCTATTGTGGGTCAAAAGGTCATGACTCATATTTTATCCCTTATCTGGGTTACATGGGGCAAAGACATTGCCTTATACAGATAGATATAGATTGTCTTTCTGAGTACTGTGTAATTGTTAAAGGTTTTTTTTATTTATTTGGGACTGCATTTGAATGCAATCCCATCCACTTTGCACCTGTTCATTTACACAAAAGAGCAAGCTCAGAGGTTAAGACACTTAGGAAGGTCATGAGGTCAAATCCCAGCATCGGTGCACCACAGCTGGTTGTATACAGTACATGCGAGGATTGCAAGTCACTTTGTCCAAGCATATTTGCAACCTGCTTTAAATGAAATACAAATGAAAAATTCATGCAGATACAGGTCAGGCAAGCAAATAATAACACTCCAGTACGAATCTGAAATGCCACTTTGATGAGAAAGGAGGAGAATGGACAGACTGAACTTTAAAAACTACATACGCAAGGCTACACAAACTCTCATAGCCACTCTTTACAGCCATAGTGAGCAGACAGCTACAGCAAATGTAGACCACATCAAGGTCCATTCCCGACAGCCAAGGACAGGAATCTAAAGCTACAGTGGGCACCGGCTCACTGAAACTCGACAGTTAAAGTTGAATACAGACCAGGCGATGGTTATTTCTGTCTTGAATTGTCCAGTTTCTGTGAACCTGTGCCCACTGTAGCCTCAGAATCCTGTTCTTGGCTGACAGGCATGGAATCTAATTCATTCTTCTTCTGTTTTATTGTGCTATTGTCTGAGTCATATGCATGGTGAAGCCTATTTTAAACAAACAAACAATCAACCAATCAATCAATTACACTGTTCAATCTGTTCAATTTAAAACGTGTAGATATAGTGATGTAACATAATTGTGCAAGAACCCCTGTATTCTGATTTGCATTGCACTGTGAGGCGAAAAATCAAGAAAATATTAGGAAGATGTTCCTGGTATCTATCAGAAGGTTGTTAACACTTAAAATATATTGCATTTTGATAGTAATATGTCAACTATTATTTTATATGACTTTTATATGAAGTCATATGATTTTTTTTTTTTATCTAAAAGTCATTATCCTGAACTGCCTCACTAATGAAAGTAATACTTTTTTAATTAGCAGCTTAACTGTAATGACACTCATTCATTACCTTGATAAAATGATGCATGCTTTTTAAATCTATTCAAATGCTTTAGCCTGGCTTTGTGTTTGCTTGACGTGCTCAGTAATATATTGTGTACTCTAAATCATTTTACACTAGGGAATGCAAATTGTACAAGGACACATCCATTGTCCAGCTAAACAAAAGATTCTAAGAAAGTATGCACTATTCACGGCTAACCTTTGGAGCATGGAGACCATTTAAGAGAGGGGCGAAAAGTGTCTAGGACTAAGTGAAAATTGCAAATTGGCTTTGCTGGTCACTTGGGTTGTCGTGTATTTTCTGTACTCCTAAGTGAATTGAGTTTCCAAGCAAAAGTGATTAACATGTTATTTATAGTACAGCTCCAGCCATAATTCTAATCTTGTCTTTTTCTATTCTCTAAATTGCAGTTGATCAGATCGGTTACATTCTGCCTTTTTGTATATGCTGTACTTTGTTGCCCAGAGACTTGGTATACAGATATTCTGCAGCTTTTTAAAGCCTGTATAGACCAAATCTTTCCCGGCCATGCTATCACTCTCTTACACAAAAGAACACAACACACAATTCAAAGTTCACAAGCACTCGCTCAAACTGCTTTTCTGTGTACTGCCTGCTAAGCTCCAGGATTCCACAACCATAACTTCCTAGAAACAGAGAAGTAAACACAATTTAATAGCTGCACTTTTCCCCTCAAGACACATTTTTTTTCTATCTGTCCTGTTCCTCATTCTACTTTTTTTTCAGTGCCAAGTGAAGACTGCAAGCCTTTTTGGACAGAGCATTAAGATTCCTTAGCCACATTGTTGCCTGTTGTTATGGGCCAGGATAATTGGTTTGCATAGCAGGAGACAAATACCAATTTAAAATAGCTTTTCTGTTGATTACCAGCTATGCTGGGATTTTTCTGTAAGTTTCTAAAAAATCTGTATCCCACAAATACCTCAGAAGGTCTTATAAGTAGTCATGAAGTGGAAGCAGGTGGATACAAGCATGAGCTTGGTTATATTAACAATCTAGATCAGAAAACCAATTTGTCAATCTATCTGGCAAAAATTTAATTGTAAGATAAACAGAATGAAAATTCCAAGTAGACATTATAGTCAATCTAGAACAGCAACAGAAAAAAGCACTTCCAGGATTCGCAGTGCATTCGAATGTAAAATAAATAGTTCAGTAGCTGTCTCTTCTAATGTTGCATAAAGCAAGGATTACTATAAGGATGTTTGGCATGTATGTCTATTCATACTGTGACTTGGCATAAATCAGCAATCCGGGTTCAGTTACTGTAGCAGTTATGGAGTCATTAATAGATAAGAGCATAATGTTATATCTGGTTTTCACACACAAGTTGCATATACCATCTATAGTTTATTGGTGCATATACCACCTATAAATTAAAAAAGAAATACAAATTATATTTTAAGATAGATAGATAGATAGATAGATAGATAGATAGATAGATAGATAGATAGATAGATAGATAGATAGATAGATAGATAGATAGCTAGATAGATCGATATTAGGTATTGTGACTAGCATGTCACGCATAAAACAGTGCATTGTAGTGCACTATAAAAAAGTGTTATGTAAGTTTCCAAGTCTCTTCCAAACTCTCTTTAATGTCAAGTAATTCTCAGATTCTTTCTTCCTTGAATTCTAGTTCTCTCTTACTGGTTTGCTATGTTTGAAACAGTCGCCTACTCACTACATTACTGGGCAAAAAAATGGACCAAGCCAAAAATGACAAAATATTAGGCTTTTAATGGCATAGAGGCTTTTAACAGCAAACCACTGGTAGAAAATAACAATTACTAAAGCAAATACTGCAGACCTTTCCATAATCGCTCAATCCTGTTTTATTTCTGAGCTTGTTATCAAGCTCATTAATGACTAATACTGGAACTAAGATATCTTGTACAGTTTCTGACTAGTGATTTGTAGTTGCAAAAGCTATTTTGTGGCTTGGCCCTATTTTTGCCAGCATTGTCTATAAGAGTATGTAGGAATTTTATGATTTAGAAAATATGCAATCTTATGTAGGACATTGATTATTTTATGATTTTTTTTTTTTTTTTATATTCCATCATATAATAACACAATCTCAATTATTCTTAAAAAAAAAAAAAAAAAAAAAAAACCTTTCCTGATTAACCAACCTCCCTACTTGCAAAGCTCTGTAACTGCATCCAATGATACAGATGTTTCCCACAGCAGGATGTAGAATTCTTCTAAGAAGGGAAGGGAGAAAGAGAGAGGCATTTAAGACAATAAAGATAAAAAACAATAGAGAGACTGAAAAAATATAACAAAAATTGGCAGGACAAAATGGTAAAAAAAAAAGATCAACTTTCTTAGTCTGAGAACACAGTATTCCAGGTGACAAATGAGGCAATTGCTCATTTAGTCTCTGTGGAACATTTTATCTTTAATAAAACAAGTTGTTCCAAGGAGGTTTAGAGGCAAACACAAAGTGATTTATTGCACAGTGAATTAGGTTAGTGCCCCATCTTGCCTCGAATTAAAAGAAAAGTGTTCAGTCATTAAAACCTAAATTAAACTATGTTCAAATGAGCAGGTTGAAGTGACACAAATTCCATGTCTATCTGTATCACAGAAGCTCCCTCACTCTCTTTCTTTCTTTCTCTCTCTCTCTCTCTCTCTCTGAGGGAGCATGTGGAGTGCGAGACGTGACAGCTGGCACTGGTGGCAGCCAGACTACATCAATGTCAGACGTTAGCATCAGAGGAAGTGGCAGCTGTGTGTGTTTATGAACTTGTCTGTCTCCCTGCATGACATCTTTCTTTTCTCCATACCTGCCACAGACACACACACCAACAAGACACCTGTGTTTTCTTTCACTCCTTGTCTAAGGAGAAAAAAGGTTGCTTTTATTTTTTTCCTGAAACCACATGGTTTATTTGCACAGTACATGATTAATTTCTCTGACAACATAGTCACATTCCATTGAATAACAAAACTAATGCTAATGTTTGTATTTTTTCCTCCTAATGGGCACCTGTGGATTTATTTCATTGTAATGGTCCTGTGTCAAATGCAGTAATGCATTACGGGTATTATGTACTGTGTATTATATACATATTCACAACCATTAATTTGAACTAGTGTAGGGAACATAGAGTAGTATAATATATTCCAAACATCTGTCCATATGTACTAGTGCAATACAATAACAATCAGAATCAGGTTTATTGGCCAAGTGTGTTGACACACACAAGGAATTTGTTTCCAGCTGTTGGTGACTCTCAAAAGTACCGACATAAATAACACTATACATTTAGCTTAGACTATACAAGACAATACAGATTAAATAAGAACACAATATACAGAGTATATGATAGATCAGTAATGTACATAGTGCAAATAAATGTAGCACTATATATTCTTATTGCATGTATATTCTGTGTATTACAGTTCTTTCTACAGTTTTTTTGCTTTGGCGCAATTCTTAGATTAGAAAATAATTACTCAAAATTACTTGTTTAACCTCTACATCATTTAGTCACTTTTGCACATCATAAAATCATTTTTCGTTGCTTTGATCAAATTGCGAATGCTTTGGTACATTCATTTTTTTGATAGTGTACAATTGTTTGCTGTTTTCTATATTATAAGTTGTTTTTCATGTTAATGAAAATATATTTTACCGGTTTCACTTGAATAGTCTTAATCCCCAAAACACCTTGGCATCAGTTCATTGCATAAGTCATTGAATGCAAAATCGCTAAACCAGTTGTCAGAATCTGTGATCTTTAAAGGAGATGAACTAAAGATTTTAAGAAAAGTACAGGCTTTTGCAAGAAATCCAATGTGTTGTGCTGACTGTAAAAATTGTTTTGAGAATGCACTTACTGGTTTGCAAATATTAAGGATTATTCGAGAAATGCTCCAAAGCAACTGAGAAAAACTGTAAGCAATTTAACATTTATGGCATTTGGCAGACACCCTTAACCACTAAAATTACATTTATCTCATTTATACAAGTGAGGAGCTATGGGGTTAAAGGCATTGCTTAGGGGCCTAGTGGTGGCACCTTGATGTGGCTGAGATTTGAACTGATGACATTTGTATTCAAAGTCCAATGCCTTAATCAGTAAGCTTCCACCTCCCTTTATGTAAGATATTTTAATACTTTATTTGAAAAGTATCTTATGGGGTTATTTACATTTCAACACTGATCTGATTGTTGGTTTGTTAGACAGACAGACAGACAGACAGACAGACAGACAGACAGACAGATAGATAGATAGATAGATAGATAGATAGATAGATAGATAGATAGA
>JAAIIK010000040.1:4471867-4488922 GCA_014706435.1 Silurus glanis
ACACACACACACACACACACACACACACACACACACACACACACACAAACCATTTATATGGTTAACAGCTCTTGATTGTGTTTGGTTGAGGATGTTTGTCTTAGATGTATGTGTGTGTTTGTGTGTTTGTGTGTGTGTGTGTGTGTGTGTGTGTGTGTGTGTCGGGGGGTGGGCGGGTGCGGGGGAGGGGGTTAGCTTGTGTATAAGAATCTCTATTAGCTAATGAGAATATGAATATTCAATATAGTGTATAGCTTTATTATATAAACTAAAACAAGACTACAAACAGACCTAAACACTGATTGTAAAATACGATTGATTGCCATGATCAGTCTATTTTGACAGAACTGCTGACACCAGTCCATTTTGTTAGATATGCTTCAATAAACCAAAAGCAATTTTTCATTTTCATGGCATGTCACGAAAAATCCTTTAGACTCAGTGACACCTGTTGCGCATCATCTGGGGGTCTCAGTTGTTCATTGCAGTGATCCAGTCTAAGCCTGACGTGACAACTTCTAACTTTATGGACAGGCTGTATGTTGCCTGCCTTAGACTTCAGACAAAAGCAGAAGGAGGATTACTGCACTTGGCTGTAATATCCGCCCTTACTTATTCTACATCTGCCAGGCAGATCTAGATATGACTTTGAAGGTTTAAAAATAAATAAGTAAAATTATGCTACTGCACTGTAAATGTCATATTAGGTCATATGGTAATTATTTTTTAAATAATGTGATAGCATTTTTTTCCTTAAAAAAAATAAATAAATAAAAAATAGATGCTTCCCGTGGGCTCACCACCTGCAGGAGGGACCGTAAGGGACGGTGCTGTGAGGATTGGGCAGCAGTCGAAGGCGGGGGCCTGCTTAGACTGCTGCCCCCGCGACCCGAATTACGGATAAGCGGGAGAAATTGAATGAATGAATGAAATAGATGCATTTAATATTCTCTTTCTAAAATTTTAATTCTCTACTGAGACTAACACACTGTTTCTCAATTTGTAATAAATAAAATATTTAAGCAACAAATATGGCAGTGAAGTCTTTATTAAGAAAAATTTAGAGATTTCCCCACTGTGGGATGAATAAAGGTTTATCTTATCTTTATCTTATCTTATACAGCCTCAAATTAATAGGTTTAAATTAATTTAATTACATTTTAATTAAATATTAATTTAAAAAAAGAAAAAAAAGATTTTTCAAATACAGGACAAGCAATTATTTTATGTTCACCACTGAAAAGGTCTCATGTGCAGGAGGCCAAGTGGAACCACATTGGAAGCGGCTGCCATAAGACCCAGCATTCTCTAAAACTGCATCCTTTAAATCTTCGGACCTGATTTGGGACATGACCTGTTTCAAAGTCAGCATCTTGAACCTGAGTCTCAAGAGCGAGCGGAGCAGCTGACGCAGGTCGAGTATAGGACGCAACCCACCATTTTGAGAACTATTAAGTACCGGCTGTAGAACCCGGCCTCTCTGTCTGATGGACGGACCACCTCGATGGCCACCTTTCTCAAGAAAGTGCTTAATTCCTTTTCCATGACTTACAGTGAGCAGGATCCACCGAGACATGTCTGGCAGAGCTTGCCAGGCCACCAGATCTTAAGGGAATCAGTCTCTCGAGACTGACCTCTGGCATACCTAGAGCAATGCCCTGGAGCAGCTCTAGGGGCTTCCTGAGAGGCAGCGAACCCCCATGTCCTCTACAGTGCCGAGCGGAGAAAGAGAAAGGTGTTTGCTGGTGCTGGCTATGCCCTAAAGCACAAAGAGTGGCAGGGTTAATGATCCAGCTCCCTGAGGGTGCTGAGGCGGGGCGGGCACCGTATAGTGGAGGTCCTCAGCCGGGTCCTCAGGTCAGGACCTTTCAGCCCGAGCATCCCTTTTTTGGGGAGTGTGCATTGCGACGCTTTCTCTTTGCACCTTGCGATTCCGGGACGTGCTAAGTTGTGTTGATGGGGGCTGTGCCCATCCATAGGAGGAAGAACTGGAACGCCGCCAACTGTTTCTTTGCCTCCCGAAACCTTTCAACAACCCCATTAACAGCGTCGCCGAACAGGCCAGTCAGCACCAGCGGGGCGTCCAGGAAGCCAGCCCTATCCAGATATGAGCGAGATATGACTCTCTGTGGAGACGAGGGTGGCCATGAACCGGCCAATGGCCTTAGCAGTCTTCTTAGTAGCCCTTAGAGCTAGGTCCGTAGCACAGCGAACATCTCCCACATCCAGCTCCACAGCAGAATGGCCTAATATTCCTGTAGCATAGCCATGGTGTGCAGGCCGCTGTCTAACCCACTGAGGCATAGGCCTTTCCCACCAGTGCCGATGTTGTTCTTAGGGGCTTGGTGGGCAGTGCTGGGGATTTGAGGGACGACGAATTGCCCAGGGAAAGATAGCTAGCGAGCGTATCTTTGATCTGTGGCATCACCTCATAGCCACACTCCCTTAGACCTACTAAATTTTAATATAGATACACCCTAGTGACGTGGGTTGCAGAAAGTGCTCATCCCACTTGCTAGGCAGATGAGCCTTCTGCTGATTGGCCAGCCACTCTATTTTAAGTTTGGCCATGGCACAGGTCACTACCTCTAGGAGCTCCTCAAAAAGCATTGCCTAAGGGGCATTTTTAGGGGGCTCTAAAACCTATATCCCCTCTGCTTCTAAGAGGAAGAGAGGCAGAGCTGAGCGCTCTCCTCACAAAGGAAAGAAACCGGTGTACTTCCGAACCTTGCGATCGGGCGCTGGACCGGGCATGTGAGGGCGGCGAAAGGGACGAGCCCGTCTCCAACCGCTCTGCGAAGTCCACTTGCCCAGGTCCCTGCACGCTGCTTTACCTCGGCTAAAGTGGGGCTGGAACCATGAGAAACGGGAGCACGCTCCTCAAGGAGTGCTCTCCGAGTGTAGAGTGTCCGCATTGTCAATCTGCAATCTGCACAGTAAGATCTCGAGAACCGACTTAGCATGCTTCGCTCCCAGACATGTGACACACAGTTTGTGCATATCTGGGCTATCAAAGATAGACATACCATGGTTATGGAAAAGTATCTTGTGTACCCTGTGTGTTTTCTATAGACCTAATTTTCTGTTGTCATAGTGATCAAGCATAACCATCTTACCATAACAAATCTTACCATCTAGTGACCTGGACTGACAAGTCCTAATCAAAGCTCTTAACAAACTGAAGTTTGCACAAATTCAACTACATTTTCATTAGAAACATCAATAATTAGGACCACAATTATTCTTATTTTTAATTAAAAAAAATAAAAGATAAGCAGATTTCCATAATAAAACATTTTGTGAGGATATCTTTTGTATACTCGTCTGACCCAAGCTTTTCAGTGGATTAGAAAAAATAAAAATAAAGTGTAATTTGTGGTAACAGTGTTGTTATGACAAATCATAGCTTGTAAAAACAAGCCAGTCATCAACTCTGGCCAAATTTGGACATTTGGCATGTGAGTCAGATAGCCGCAAAATCAATAAAGGCATTCTGAATGGTTGTTTAGTCATGTTTGTCTGTCAGGTATAATTAATGGACAGATTATGCCCAGCCTTTCCCCCTCACTTTAACCTTTCGGGTTGCAAAACCTTCAGAAATGAAATGACTTTGCATTAGGCATAATGTACAAGTTTTGAGGTTAAACCATGAGAATGTCAAAGCTGGTCATAGTGTTTCCCATCAAGACAGCATAGCATAGTCCAACCCAAATAGAAGAATTATGAATTGTCTAAGTTAGTTATAAGTTTTCTTTTCAACATATTTTGATAATATCTTTTTTTTTAGACTTTTTGACATAAACTCAATGTATCCGTCCATATGTGTTTGATGTATGACATTTTTAGCTTTGAGTTTTTACTGGAACTAGAAGTCTCGTAAAGCTTACAGTACTTGAAAAGACTTTTTATTTAGAGTGTCCAAACATAAAAAAAATTAAAATAATAAAAAATAAAAAATACCATGTAGCAGGACACTAATACCATGTGGCATCATTTTCCATGTACCATTACTCCTGTTAATAAAATAGTTATAAGTTTAGCTTTAAAGATGTGAATACAAACTAATAAAAAAAGTTGAAAAGTTAGATTACAAAAGGTCAGCAATGTCACTAGAATCTGACCTCATTAAAAATGTGTATATTTACTGCAGTAAGTTTTATCATCCCCTTTTCTTCTACTGTATCGCATGAGTTATTTTCTCTCATTCTATAAATGTGTGAGATGTAAAACAGAAACAAATTATATTTACAACTAATGAAAACTTATTCTTGTAAACAGAAACAAGAGCTATTAAGGACGTAATTTCCATACAGTTTTCTTCGGTGCCCTGTATTTTTTTAGGACTGACACTAATGCTCTTCTCATTCATTAATAACTTTGCCTGTGGGACTAAAGTGTTTAATGTTTCTTTTTTTTCTGACACACAAAGAGACTTAAGGCCCGAACATCACTTTTTAAATGGGATTTTCTGCAGTTTCTTAAATATTTTAAATAACCCATGGGAAATTCTAAAGTATTAATGCAGGCTATTTCAGCTGAGTGGAACAGGCGAGTATGCGAGTGCCAGAGTGAACGGCAGCAGTGTTGCGCTGTGGTTTTATATGAATTGTACATCTGACTTGGTTTGTGTTTTAATGCTGGCACAAATCACAGCTCCTGCGACTCTCTGCAGCTTTTTCTATCTTGGCTCTTTTTAATTTCTCTCCTTTCGTTTCCTCTATCCAAATTTATTTCACTCTTTCTCCTTCTCCCCCATTTCCATCTAGTCAAAGGAATGATTTATTTTTTTTGTAAATTTGCCCTGTAAGTGTATGTTTACATGCAAGTGCTCTGAGTTCTCAGAATTTGGGAAAATTGCAAACAAAGACAAACCCTGCAGTACTTTCAGTTGTTGCTTTGTATTCTCTAATCTTGAGGCTCATTTTGGAGAAGCTATTGATGGAATGCTGGGACACACACAAGTGGTCTCACTACTGGTTCGGACTAATGAAGCCCTATGGATAAATCTATAAAAAAATACTGTAGTGCATCTGGCAGGATAATTTGGGAATCATGTATAGCTAATATAATTTAAATCCTTAACACAGGGTACCCAATTAATACAGGCAACATAAGTAACCAAATAAAGTCATAAACTATGAGGTGGTATTAAAAAGTTTCAAAAATAATGGTGATAACTGGTGCTATTCTGACCACATGCATTACCACATTTGTGATTTCATAATGGACAGCAAGTTAGAACAAGTCAAGTCAAGTCAAGAGGCTTTTATTGTCATTTCTACTATACACAGTGGTACACAGTACACAGTAAAAACGAGACAACGTTCCTCCAGAACCCTGGTGCTACACTAAACAACAACATAGAGCTACAACACAACACAAGCTACATAAAGTGTATCGAGTGCAACCTAGTGCAAACAACAAAGAGCAAACGTGAAATTCTGTGTGAAACTGGGCAAATCTGCCACAGAGACATTTGACATGACATACGTTTGAAATATGGCAATGCTGCCGTGACTCGTTGGTGGTGTTTGGAGCAGCACGCACGCTTAAAGAGCGGAAGAACATCACTGGAAGACGACAAGAGATCAGGAAGCCCTTTAACAAGCTCAACCCCTAAAAATGTCAAAACCATTCACCAACTTGTGCTTGATGATCGTCAGAGAACAATCCATATGATCTCACTTCCGCATCCACCCTACTTGTCAGATTTGCGGACTTCGCCCTCTTCCCAAAGATGAAGATTGAGCTCAAAGGTCAATTGTTGTAAATTTAGTGTAAATGCAATACACAACCTGCCAACTGGGAAGCCTTAGAAATACCTGATCCTCATCTTTTGTCCAAAACACACCATGAACTTTAGAGGAAGAGGCTCCATTTAGGCACCATTATTTGCTAGTGTTGCATGATTAATTGAGTTGCACACTTTAAACTAGTGCACAACCTGAAAATGCAGCACAATTGCACATTTTGAAATGGTTCAAATCTCCTGCTTTGACTCATTCACCCAAATAGAACTCAATAAACTACAGTAAGTGCATGGCAGTAACTAATACACTAGATTTGTTCACATAAAGGATGTAAAAAAAAAAAAAAAAGTATTACGGTAATTTACAACAAAACACATCATTGCTTTACACTTGTGTGAAGCTTGATTTCAGACAAATGGATAGTCAGGTTGGATACAGCATGGGCCACACTATTTCTCTCTATCTTTGCATTCATCATTAGTAATTGTTTTGATGGTGCTGTATGATGTGCAAATGTAATATGATCACTCCAGCCATTAAAAAAAATAAAAATAAATCGTAGATCAATAATAACTCAAGGCAAGCTTCTCTTTTTTCAGGCTTCTGCTCACATACAAATAACACCACAGAAAATCAAACATACAGAATAGATTTTTCTACCTTGTTATTTACACACAAAGTAATATTTAACATTTTACACTTCTTGATCACATGGATTCAAGCAACTCATGCAATTAATCAATTAGCGAATCATGTGGCAGAATTACAATGCATAAAATCATGCAAAAATGTATGGAAAATATTTATCGCTGTGATCATTGCATGGTTGATGGTGGCAGACCGGCAATTTAAAGTATTTCAAAAATACTGATTTTAAGATTTTCTGGATTTTCAGGATTTCATGTGCGCTCAAATAATGCCTCTTTACAAATATTGTGAACAGAAAAGTATAGTCAAATATGCACACATCAAATGTTTGGTTTCACTGAGCTAATGAACCCATTTTTAATCCTGAGATGACATAAAACTAGTTTAAATGGTTTCATACAATAATAGACAAATGTACCATACAGGTGTCCTTTGTAGGTATAAAGTAGCTGACTTTACTATGCTCCAGTCGCCAGGTTGAGGTAATCCATGTTATCCCACCTCTCAATTAAGATTTACATTACATTTATGGCCTTTGGCAGATGCCGCTATCCACACTTCCAACTGAGCTTGAGGGTTAAGGGCCTTGCTCAAGGACCCAGCAGAGGTAGCTTAGTATTGATGGGATTTGAATTCATGACCTTCCAATATACTGTAAGGTCCAATTCCTTAACCACAGAGCTACCACCTCTCATTAACCAGAAACCATTAACCAGAAACTGCTAGTACAATTAGCCAATAATCTCTTTATAGAAGTCACATGGAGATGAAAGTAGTGACTAAATCTGTTGCCGTGTTCTATGTTGATTTTTGTATTTTGTTATATGCTTAAATTCTGTACAGCACTTTGGCCAACAGCTGTTGTTTTTAAATGTGCTCTATAAATAAATATGACTGACTGACTAACTGACTAAAGTATACGGTTATAAGGTTATCAAGTACAAAAGTAATATTGTATTTTGTAAGAACTGCATTCACTTAAATTGACTTTGCTGGTCTACCTTGAAAGGGTACAATTACAGAGAAGGGCTCATTATAACAACCACATTCTACAACACCTTGACTGCCCAGGAACATATGCCCGGATTCTGTTTGTTGACTTTAGTTCGGCTTTTAATACAATAATTCCAGGAATTCTCCAGTCCAAACTCCTAAACCTCACTATACACCCTGCCATCTGTCAATGGATCACCAGCTTCCTGACAGGCAGAAAACAACAGGTGAGACTGGGAGATGTTACCTCCAGTATTCGGACAGTCAGCACTGGTGCTCCTCAGGGATGTGTCCTTTCCCCACTGCTATTCTCCCTTTATACAAATGACTGCATATCAAGTGACCCAACTGTCAAACTCCTGAAATTTGCAGATGACACCACGCTCATCGGACTCATCCAAGATGGTGACGAGTCTGCATATGAGCAGGAGGTGAAGCAGTTGGTGTTATGGTGCAGTCAGAACAACCTTGAGCTAAACACACTCAAAACTGTGGAGATGATAGTGGACTTTAGGAAACACCCTTCAACACCACTTCCCCTCACAATATCCAACATCCCTGTGTCGTCTGTGGAGAACTTCAAGTTTCTGGGCACTACCATTTCCCAAGACCTGAAATGGGAATGCAACATAAATTCGATTCTGAAAAAGGCCCAGCAGAGGATGTACTTTCTACGCCAGTTAAGGAAGTACAGTCTGCCACAGGAGCTGTTGATGCAGTTCTACACTGCAGTCATTGAATCTGTCCTGTGCTCATCAATCACCATCTGGTTTGGAGCAGCAACAAAACAGGACAGAAACAGACTGCAGAAAACTGTTAAAACAGCAGAAAAAATCATTGGTGTTCCTCTGCCCACTCTCCAGGACTTGTACCAAACAAGAACCAGAAACCGGGCAGAAAAAATCATTAATGACCCTTCACACCCTGGTCACAACATCTTCCAGCTCCTCCCTTCTGGCAGGCGCTACAGAACTTTGTTCACCAAAACTGCCAGACACAGGAACAGTTTCTTTCCCCAAGCAATCAGCCTCACTAACAACTGACCATAATTATATTCCCTGCTCATATCTATTTAGTACTGCACAGAACTGTCAGTCATCACATCATCTGTATATGTTGCACACACTATGGCTGCTATATACTGTACAACGTTTTATAGTAAACTCTCTAATCATACCTGACACACAATACTATCATTTGCACTACCATGCACTCTCACACTTTATGTACATTACTGATCTGTATCCCTATTTATTACCCACACTGTCTATACTGTCTCACATTGTCTGTATTGTCTTGTATTGTCTTGTATAGTCTGTTTTTGTCTTGTCTTGTCTGTTTTGTCATGTATAGGTTTATTTATGTCTGTACTTTTGAGAGTCACTTACAGCTGGAACCAAATTCCTTGTGTGTGTCAACACACTTGGCCAATAAACCTGATTCTGATTCTGATTCTGATTCTGATAACAGTTTCCAATTGGTTTTTACCCATTTTTGACCACATGCAAATTGTACTAATTTACTCACAGTTTTTTTTAAATAAAGTAATAGGAGGTAGTAGAACATTGACAAAAAAAAGGACAATGGTAAAATTTGTGGGCTGTATTTTAAGCAGCTAACCTGACTAACAATGGCAAAACAAAATTAGCTGACTACATTAGGCTAAGATAAACAAGATTACAAGGGATGACACCTGCGAACAACTACATAGTGAAGTGTAGATGCATTCCCAAACTAAGGCAACCTAATAAATCTAGCTAATAAGGGCTTACACAAGAGCTTCAGGGTGCTTACAACTAATAGACTTCATCTTTTCTGGTCAGGATTTTGTCTCCTAATTGGTAGGTTGTTGCCATTATTAATTTTTCTTTTGTTTATTAATTTAATTACAACATTGGGTTCCATCTATGGCTGGACAGAAAGACAGAAGAGTAACAGAAAAAAAAAGCAAACACTGACATATAGACTAAATACTGTATGTACATTACAGACTATATACAGTATGTGCATATACATTGATTTACAGTAGGTTTGCTAGTAAAGATTCCAGCTGGTTGTTTAGAAAAAATAGACAATTCGCCACAGTGGTTGGTAAGCACCAAGCTCATTTCAAGCCCTGACACACTTGTGCAGTCATCAGTATCCTGGATAATGTTTCAGCTGCTGGATTTAATTATCCATGTTAATTCCTGAACGGAGGGATGACCAGGCAGCCACAGGCAATTGTGGGTTGTGTGTTAGAAAGAGGAAAAAAGTTAAAGATTAATTATTAGTAGTAGTAACTATATTTAAGAGGTGTATTTACTCGGGGGTTTTGCTGATATGATGAGCAGTATCTCATTAGTGACATTTACATTTGTTTCTGTACATTAGATCTATAATTGCATATATTATTTGGATAGTTTTGATTGAAGATAATAATAAAGATAAAGATTATCACGAAAGATGAAAGGGCATATAGAGTTTCTTCCCTGTTAATCAGACTGTTAAACCATTTTACATTGTAGTGTCTAGGTGAAAGCATTAATAAAAAATTTAAAAAATGCACTGTGGAAAATGCACATGCAAAGACATGCTACAAATCTTTTCAGTCTCATTTTTCATTTTCCAACAAAACAAAAAAAGAGGAAATAGGATCTAGAAGCATTTTGAGTCGCAGTTGTCTGGTCAAGTGTGCACAAGTGGAGACCAATTAGAAACTTCAGAGATGAAGCCGAGTTTAAAGAACCGTCAGAGCCAGAATTTACGCACCATGCTGACAGCCCTAGTATTTCTATTTCTGGTTATTTTCCAGTGTTTCCTGTTTCCATCGTGGTAAGTTCAATAAAAAGAAAACATCAGAACAATAAGTACAAAGAATATCGACGAATATGGACATTTTGGATCACCAAAGCAGCTATAGACACAGAAATCACCACTGTGTGACCCCCCTACTGTGTAATGTGTTTTACTCAGTGCAGTATACGGTATATTTGCTTGTTCAAACTGATCCTCTCTCTATTGCTAATGCTTTGTTGTATTGCTTTAAACCACTGCTTACCCATATACACACACCCACTCGTCTCTTTTATCCTCCCATGGTCCCTAGCACTTTTATGCCAAGCATTAACTCAAGGTTGTTTTCTTTCATGTTATCATTCACCTACTGTCAGCCTTCCTACTGTATGTCAGAGCTTGTAGTGGTGTAGCTGGGGAACATTCTAATTACAGAATGATTAAAAAACAAGACTTTGAAGGGCCAAAAGAAGATCAAATGAGTTACAACAGTATCAAATCAGGTACAGACTGGTCTCGCTAGTATAACAATCCCCCCCTTAAAAAAGCTAATTTCCAGTTCATTTTTGTTCTAAGAACCAAGCACCAGATCAGGCAAGTTGATGGCAGTGCATAGTTTATTAAAGAGAAGACAAATCCTAACGATAATGGAAATACAGTAACAGCCTAAGCATGAATAATGAAGAAGTAAAAAGCAGAAAACGCAGCAAAAAGTTCTTATGTAATCCATGTTTTCTCATATACAAGTAAATCATTCATATAAACAAGAGATACATGTCCTCCATCATGTGAAGCTGACTGGTAAAAGAACAAATTATAGAAATAAGAGAATGAATGATGAATTTAGCATGTGAATAAGAGTATAGTATATGGCTTGTATTGATGGGTGTGTAAATTTGTTGCTGGTGTTTTTCACTGTGGATCTGTAGCTATACAACTTTTACCACATCAATAAAGTATGTAGGAGGTAGGTGTAGACAAGAGACAATGGTTGAATCGGTCCACTGACAAAAGTTAATTAAATATTGGGAGTGGTGCTCTGTTGTGTGAAGTAAAACATCAAGCCTTGCCCTGTTTCTAACAGTGTTTTTATAACATCCTTTTTGAAGAATTCCTTATTGCCAGGAAAGTGTTTATTATTTTAGTCGAAGTACCAGAATGTCTGACTTTTAAATCATAAACTATTTGGCCCAAAGTACTATTTGTGGACACCTGACCATGACACACATGTGTGGGCTTTCGCAAATTTGGAAACATACAATTGTTGGTATTTTAATTGTAGGTACTTTAAGAGTTCCCTGTACTGGAATCTAGTGTACCCAAATCTGTTTCATCTGTTTTTATTTTGACAGTATTCCTGTGCAGAAAGAGAGCTCCATAAAGCTTGGCCAAGTTAAAAAAAAAAATATATATATATATATAAATAAACAATACCAAATTCCAAAGCATACCAGCATTAGAGTGAAGAGGGATAATGTGCTGTCAGTTGTCTAGCAGCCACAATTTGGGCCACCTGTAAACAAGACATGTCCTTTGAATGACTCGACTTGTATATAGCTGATCACACTAGTCAAGCAAAGATGTAATGAAAGAATGGATGACCTTCTCAAAAACATTAAAAGAAAGAAAAAGCAGGTGAAAGAAACAGGATTTATTTGCTTGTCAAGTTAGGTATTGTCAAATAATACACTTACATTTACAAGCAGTTTACTGTCAGAAGCCAGGAGCCCAATTTTAAAGTTAGGAAAGGTGCGATTATCAGTCGGTCCAAACATAATGATATTTGTTGTACTTTAATTTAGATTAAAAAACAAAACAAAAAATAAAGACAGTTATGTTGGGGAAAATGCTTGCAAAATAATACACAAATGTTCTTTGCAACTGCTTTACTCTAAGGAGTCGGTGGGCCGAGGTTAAAGTTGGAAGTGGTGAGATTTTCAGTTAGGACATATGTATAATCTGTGATTTATTTGATTTATTTTAGAGATGCTCAAGCTATTTCCCTAGTTGCCCTGTGATAACTTTTGATATGGCCCTCTATGCCATAAATGAGAAGAACAAAATAAAGAATAAAAAAAACGGCACTAATATTTTTCAATTCAATTTCAATTCATTTTTATTTGTATAGCGCTTTTAACAATGAACATTGTCTCAAAGCAGCTTTACACAGATAATGTGGTGATTAAAAGTGAATATGTTCTTTATAAGTAAGTTTGTCCCTGATGAGCAAGCCGGTGGCGACTGTGGCAAGGAAAAACTCCCCGAGATGGCATAAGGAAGAAACCTTGAGAGGAACCAGACTCAAGAGGGAACCATCCTCATCTGGGTTACACCGAATGTCCATTTGTAGCAGATATACAATATTGCGGGGTACAGTGTTGATGATCAGAAGCGAACTGTATTCCTGAGTCAGTGTACGAGACTGTTGACATCAACTACAGTCCAATCCATCCTCAAAGCGTCCGTTCTTACTCCGGAATTTCATGGAACCACCCAAGGCGTTGATGAGAAACCGTCCCAAGCTGCACAGAGTGGCCCCCAGTCGAAGAGAACACTATCCAGAGGCAGGCCTGGACGAAGTGGGAAGATCCACGGAGGAGAGAGGGGCAGGAACAGTGGTCACTGGAGCCTCAGGAGCATGTTTAACTCGACCGAGAGAGAGAGAGAAAGAGAGAGAGAGAGAAGAGGGTGACAGGAAGAGAAGGATATGGATTATTAAGTGTCCTTATTGTTGTATGAAAGTTAATGTCACTGTGCAGTTTGGACTCTGGGAAGACTCGCTATGGCAGCATAACTAAAAGGGAGAACCAGAAGGTAACACAGACATGAGGGATCTCTGGGATAAGAGACGACCCACCACACCACCGTCAACAAACCTGAGTGAACGTGTGAATGTGAGGGGACGACAGCATACAAATATCCCAGTTCACCAAACACTCTATATCCATGTTCCCTCCAGATCTGCGCCTTTACCTAAGAAAAAATCTACTGATCAAAGGCTTGATTGAATAAATATGTTTTCAACCTCGACTTGAACACTGAGACTGTGTCTGATTCCCGAACACTGATTGGAAGGCTGTTCCATAACTGTGGGGCTTTATAAGAGAAAGATCTGCCCCCTGCTGTAGTCTTCATTATTTGAGGAACCAACAGATAGCCAGCACCTTTTGATCTAAGTAGGCGTGGAGGATCATACTGGTACAGAAGTTCACTCAGATACTGTGGTGCGAGACCGTTAAGTGCTTAATACGTCAGTAGTAGTATTTTATAATCAATGTGAGATTTACTTGGGAGCCAGTGTAGACTGATTAAAACAGGGGTGATGTGGTCATATTTCCTAGATCTAGTGAGGACTCTTGCTGCTGCATTCTGAACCAACTGAAGCTTATTTATGCACTTACTCGCACACCCAGACAGTAGAGAATTACAGTAGTCTAATCTAGAAGTAACAAAAGCATGAACTAGTTTTTCTGCATCCTGTAACGACAGCAATATTTCTAAGGTGAAAGAAGGCGATCCTGGTGATATTATTCACGTGAGCCTCAAAGGAAAGACTAGGGTCAATAATAACACCAAGGTCTTTGACAGCCGTACACGCTGAAACAGAAACACTATCCAGAGATGCTATGTAATCTGAAAATTTACTAATACAGATATTCATTGTTAATGAAAAAAAAAATGTTTGTTGTTGTTATTCATTGGTTAAGATGGAAAAATGTAAATTGAAATTAAATGTAACGAATGTACACAAGTATATATGTCTTTTTGAAAAAAAGAAAAATACTATTAAAAACATACCAGCTGATATTACAAATATATGACTGCATTGTTTGTGTAGCTGTATTAAGCATTGGGCTCTATTGTACTATTAATGAATGTTTTCATTGTACTCCAAGTTTCACTACAGAGTCAGTTTTTATATGTATGTGGCTGTTGAAATAATACGCAGAAGACCAACAAATTTAACTGGGTTGCTTTATTCCAATTAACGTTATATATTTAACTTGCTAATCTAAATGTGAAAAAAAATTAACAATGAGGTAAATAAAATAAAATTACAGAGCCAATCTTTCACCTGTAATGGCCAAATATTATTTTGAAAAATATAAAATAAAATAATAAACTAATGTACAGAATCTATTTTATGGTGTGCAGTATATAAATCAATAATGTATTTAAAAAAATAATCCGTAAACAAAATACAGCAGTGGCAATTCTAAGAAAAAGAAACATCTAACATGCCTTAGGATTACATCACTGACCAAAATAATATAAAAAAAAAAGAGTAAATTACACCTCCAAGATCCTATGGTGCACTTTACTTACTTTTCAAACTCAGTCTCACAAATTACTGCAGACATACATTTACATTCGGGGGGAAAAAAAACACGGTTACAAGACATTTGCAATCCTATCCAAACATTTATATGTACTTTATAAATGGATGGTACTGAATCTTTTACCTGTAAAGCACTACATGTGAAGCCTATCACCATATTAACTTCCCAATTCCCACTTTCAGGTACATCGCGCCAGACACACATGCGATGATGTCACCAAACATATATTAAAGAGTCCCTGTGTCCATTCTCACCAGATATATAGCGTACAGGAATCAATGCCCCTTTAACTACCACCCAGTTACATATACGTATTTATTTATTTATAAATATTATGAAATCGTAAATAATGATAACCATGGCATCTTTAATTTCAATATCATACAGTTTGCTATAATGTGACATTCACTTTTGGCACATGGGCCTTATATCAAGTTTTTTGGCCCTTCATAATAGAATGTTTGGGCAACTATGAATTGGATAAAAAAAAGACAATTATGTGGAGAAACACGAGATTTATACAGTCTAGGTACAAATGGGTGACAACGGAAAAAAAAACCCAATATGTTTTGGTGAGACACTGGGCCACCACAAACTGCCAGAACAGATTCATTGTGCTTTGGCAATAGTTTTACAAGCATCTGAAACTGTATTAGAGGGATGAACAGTGTATTAGAGGGATGAATGCTTCTTACAATTCCTGCTTTGATTAAGGTGGTGGAGATCACTGTCTCACAGAACAGCCCAAAGTCTCCCGTAGATGCCTATGAGGACCAGCACATATGATTTACTTTATTTTTATTCTCACCGTTCAGTAGGTACTCTGGATATGTGGGTAGGGGCTGACCCATCTTGGAAAAAACACTGTCACACACTTTATCCAGATACATTAGTGGACGGTAACTAGGTAAATGTAATTCAATACTGTACATAATTAGCTTTTTCTGTGTATCTGTACTTTACTGAAGTATTTCCATTTGGTTAATCTTTTACTTTAACTTCACTGCATTTTTAAGTCAAATATCTGACTACATTTTGAGAAATCACTCGTTCCTTGTTATTTATGAGTGGATAAAAACTGAACAAGTCAAGCACGCAGCAAGCCACCAAACAGGGTAAAGTGTGCGCTCTGTCTTGAACTTGTTTTGATGGCCGCTTGGTGGTATCTAAATGAATTTACAGTTCAGTGTCAGTTCAACAGCAAGCAATAATTTTGAGGGTAATAAATGATGGAAGAAACTCCTGACTCTAACTTGACGCAACACACCTGTGACCTTATTGATTAATTGACCTTACATGATTATTTTAATAAATATTAATCAGCGTTTGACTCATTAATATCATTCTATTAATAAAACAATGTGCTAAGAGTTACCTTACAGTTTTTCCACATAAACAGAATTGATGTTTTGTGAGAAAAAATGATAATAGGAACATTATAGCCATAATAAAGCATAGTACTTTGGATACTTAAGTACATTTGAAGGCAATTACTTTTGCTTAAGTCAAAGTTTAAAGGAAGCACTTCTACTTTTACTGGAGTAATATTTTACATGGTGCATCTCTACTTTACCTCTAGTCCTTAGTCTGTGTACTTTGTCAACCACTGTGCAGATAGAAATGTTTCATCATTGGCTAATATGGTCTCTCAGAGTAACATTGTAAATTGCAGTTATACTTCCCAGAGGGGACAACAGGAGTAAGACCATGCTAGCAAATTGCTCTCTGTGCCCTCCCACCACATAACAGTGCCAGGATATTGGAATGAACAGCATTGTTCAACTTCTAATCTGATGTAGGTAATGTGCATATCGTAAGGAGACATCAACTGAGGCATTTTGTGTTGTAGAAAGCTTTATAATTGCCTTTTCAGCTCCTGAAGAAAAGTATAATTGTCTCAGGAGTTTCACTTTATGTGTGAAGTGGGGGAAAAGCTTTACTTCACACAGGGCTAAAAAGGGCTGATTCCAACTGACCTGAATGGGCAAAGAATTTCTACCCTGAGGTTCCTTGTTAATAATGGTGCCCAATTATGTTGCAGTGGCTCTTTTTTCTTTCCTGGCCACTACTCGCTGTGGGTCTTTAATGAGCTAATTGGAGCCATTCAGAAGTACTATTGATTTTCTGAGTGTTGATCAGCCTCCAGGATCTTGACTGCAGAATAGTGGTATCTGGTGTTCATTATGAGGCCCACTGGCTCCCACTAACCCCAGCTAGAAGTTTAAAAAAAATTACTCATTATAGAAATGAATTAAAGAAGATATCCGTACTATATTTAGAGAAGGTTACTGTGATTGAAACACAGACAGGAAAATTAATTTGCTTCAAGAACTTGCTGGAGAATTTCTATAGTGGGACTAACAGAAGCCCCTTAATGGACTGGAATAAAATATAACCTTTTCTCATACAGTATAACAGACGTTTTTCTGAATAACATTATCTACATTATGTTCGCTTCTTTACTTTCTAGGTCTTTATAGTCTCAAATGAGAAATGCTTTAAACACACACACACACACACACACACACACACACACACACACACACACA
>JAAIIK010000040.1:4499920-4510744 GCA_014706435.1 Silurus glanis
TGTGTGTGTGTGTGTGTGTGTGTGTGTGTGTGTGTGTGTGTGTGTGTAAAACCGTGGCCATTGCTTGGTATAAGGTGCATTTGGCTGAAGTGATCTTTAAGCTTCATTACCTGCTGCTGCAATGTGTCGTTTGAAGAGCTGAAGAGGGTTTTATTGGATATAGTGGATAGTATTAGTGATCTAATATATCCACTGGGCCATAGCATAGTAGCACCATCTCCACCATCACTTTTCCTTCACTTTCTCTCAAGCAGTCAAACAACTCATTATGTGTCCAAAGTTAAAAGTGAAACCATGTTTGCTTGTTTTGTGATAATAAAAAAAAAAAAAAAAACATTTATTTGACTATTCATGGACCTAAATCTGAAAATATAATGATCTTGGCTTTCAGTATGACAAACTATCTTGAGCTGGAACTTAATACCTCTGGGACTCTATTCTTCACACACTGAAATAGGGTAAGCTGTGTAGATCAGGGGAATAGAAAGTTCTAGCAATATTCTGTCTCAGGTATTCAGGAGGGATCTCTCTGTTCGATGAAGAATAGCATGAAACAACAGTCCTTGTGGGTTTATGGGCTGGTTTAGTTAACTGTCATTTTGTGATTTGATTACTTCAAATCACTACAGGCAGGTCTTTCCCAGCATGCCTTGACATATGATCCAGAACGGCTCGCTAAAATTATTCCTTCCATTGGTTTCCTGTATTTGTGTACGAATGGTTGCATTCAAAACCAAAAACATATTAGCTTTTATCTGTCTGAAGGCACTTATCACAGGCTGCTCTTCACCAGATTTGCTTTAAGGATCTAGCATGGCCGTACTGGCATCCAGATGGTTAAATGCCATTAATCAAAAGAAGTCATTCTGTTTAAAGATGTCTGTTTAATGCTGCATGAATGTAAATCTAAAAATTAATGGTCTAAAACACAGAAACTGGTATTCACTCACTCTTTGGTGCATGATGGATCCCCCATGTCCCTGTCAGTCAGAGAAGCCCTTAATAGAATATCTTTCATCATTGTTTCAGCTCCATTTTGTGTCAGAGTCAGGCAGGGCCAATACGCACGAGTTCTAGAATCTCCTACAGATACAGAAGTCTTCAAACAGGCAGCATTCTCTCTACTAACATTTGATCTAAGCATATTTCCAGGGGGGTAAAATGATTATCATGACATGCTAGCAATTTCCCAGGCGAGGCAATGACACAGATTTTGAAGAAGGGAAAGCGAGCTATTGTAGTTGAAGGGACAGGTTGTCAAGCTCCATGTGAATGCTCATGTTGTTCAACTCCAGCACTTTCTGCACAAATAAAATTAATTATTATTTATTTGAAATAAATCTCTACATTTCGGTGTGCTGTTTTAGGTTATCATTCGAGAGCATGAGGCAGAGGGGTATTCAGTGAGTGAGTGATTCTTTTATATGGTTTTACATGGTCTTTTTTCTTTTGTTCTGACAGAGAGAGAGAGTGAGAAAGTAGAATAGAGATACACTTATACATGCATAACCTTTTAATGCTGGCTCAGCTTCATTCTCACAAACTTACAAGCTTTATTTCAAAGCAATAATGGTTCATTTTCCACTGACTTTTATCATCCGATCAAGTCTTTGTCTGTCGTACTCTCTTTCACACACTTTCATGATTGGAAAACACTTCCTGTGGGATGATAGAGTGTCCTGGACTGTGTCATTAAAGCATAGGAGATTACGTGAGATGAAATAAATAAAAGAAAAATGAAGAGTGGCCACCATGCAAAGCAATAATACTGAATCTCAGAGGACAGTGCCTATATTCTGGACTTTATTCAATGGAAATAAAGGTCTGGTTGAGATACGCAAGCAATGGCTCCATGGCTGAAATAGACACCAACCCATAAACCCTTCTCCTGAAGTGCACACTGAATCAAGCATATTTCATTTCCAAACTGGCTGTCATCAATCAATCAATTAAGAAAGAGCAAACAAGCAAATCCAGGTCAACACTTTAGTTTTTAGCTCTTGATGTTCAGGTAGTTACCTCACCCAATTATTGAACACAGAAAGTATGTGAATTCACATTCATTTATTTGATTTGTTAAAGAGCAATTAATTATCATTACAACAATCAGAATTCCTGAAGTACTGTAATGACTTTCCGCATAAAAAAATAAAGGAAGCCCCATACCCTGCCCCAATTCTTTAATTATACGTAGTTTCCTTCCTTTCTTCATTCTTTCCTTCTTTCCATTCTTTCTTCCTTCCCTCCTTCCTTCCTTACTTACTTACTCACTTACTTTTTTCATCCTCTAACCTCCTCCTTACACATACAAGGCTATTGGAATAATAACAAAACAAATTAGGATTAAAAGGTCATAAGTGTCAAAACTTTGTAAGTCATTGTAGTGAGTGATTTACCTGCTTTTTGATACAGTATGGCAAATCAATTTATGCAGTTCAGTTTCATGATTATGACTTATTTTCATTTGAGTTACTGTGACTGTGTGTGTGTGTGTGTGTGTGTGTGTGTGTGTGTGTGTGTATGGCTGTGTTGTTTGATCTCAACGATTAATCAGCTTTGCGTTTCATTTAATCGCACACAAGCTCTGTGTCTGCAATCCCACTTTATCCAATTAGACCTTGGATAATTTGTAAAATACACAGCTCAAACATTCTGTTATTTTTGGGTGAATATGTGAAATGTATCTCTCTCAAAATAAATTGCGAGAAGGTGGCAGCCATTTTGCAGGATATGTACCCTGTATGTCACAGTAATATATGTATGCTTGTTTGGGTGTTTGTTTGTGTACATGATTAGATACATTGTTAACAGCTAAACAATAAAATAGCGGTGCAAAAAGTATATTTGATATATTAACTAAATCACAGCATTTCTTAGATTTTTCTGTTCAGGTGCATAAATGTACAATCAAAATCTTTTTAGATTTGTACTCTTCCACACATTATAGACAGGGAGAGACCATGACTGGCAACTTCTCTAAGACTGTCAAATCCTTAGAGGGAAACCTTATTCTTTATATTTTAGTAAAAAGTTTACATCAATCAATTTTCTACATATGAGAAAAATAAATCAAGGACCATGACGTCGGAGCGACGTGGGGTCGCCTTCCCGGGGGCTCACCACCTGCAGGAGGGACCGTAAGGGACCGGTGCTGAGAGGATCGGGCAGCAGTCGAAGGCGAGGGCCTTGACAGCCCGATCCCTGGACACGGTGAAGTGTCTAGGGAATCTGCTTAGACTGCTGCCCCCGCGACCCGAATTACGGATAAGCGGGAGAAGATGGATGAATGAATGAATGAATAAAATGTTTACAGATTTGTTTATTCTAACCACTCAGTTTTCTTTATAGCTTTTTCTTTTCATTATATATGGATAGTAAACCTTAAAAACTTGTGCATGAATGTAGGTTTCTTATTTATTTATTGGTATATTTTTGATGTATCATCATTTTGATAAACAATGCAAAACAATAAGTTACCTTGATATAGTGTTATGTTATGAAATTGCTGAAAACTGTAGCCTCACTTCAGTTTAACAACTTACTGATACATACAGTAACACACCTTGTAAATAAATATTGGGGCATGAGTGTAAAATGATTTTGTTTTTTTATTATAACCTTCTGCATTTTAGTCTGGTTACTGGATGAATGGTTCTAATGCTGTTGATATCGCAATGCTATTTTGCAAAAACCGAAAGTCTCCGCTCATTAGAATTCTTTAAAATAAAAGAAAAATGGTAAGTGGGTGTTAAATCATCATGTGAAATACTACAGTACATTGTAAACTGATCAATTGTTGTTGTTTGTTTGTTTTTTTCTGTTAGGCCATAGAAAAACTTTACAAGCTGAAAATGAACTCCATGCCTCTGCCTGACTACACAGACCTTGCCCTTGGCAGCGTGATTCTGTTGCTCTCTCTTGCCGAAGTATTTAGACCTGCAGCAGCAGCAGCAGCAGCAAAAAAAAAAAGCAAAAAAACATGCAGTGAAATGCTTTATACGACGGTCCGGCATGAGGGAATAGGATGGGGAAAAAGAAAAGAAGGCAGATAAATAAAGTATAAAGTATAAAGTATAAAAAACTATATAAAATAAAATATAAGAATATAAAGAAATAAAAGATATATAAAGATATATGTATGTGAAACAAAGAGAAAAAGATGTATATACAAAAAATTCTTATGGCAGTAAACAGTGAAACAGTAAACAGTAAACAATGTGTAAGAAAGTGTAAACAATAGACAATTTTAGTGGTGGGTTGTCCATAAAGTGTCCGTGTGCGGTATGGTGTGGTGTAAAGGTCCGTAAAGTGTCCATGTGCAGTATGGTGTGGTATAAAATAAAATAAAATAAAATATAAAGCGCACTGTGCTGTGCAAGTCCAGAGTTTAAAGTGTCGTGGTGCGAAAGGTGAGATATGTACAGAGAAGAAGTGTGATGATGGAGAGAGTGGGCCAGTTTTTAGATCCTGGGTGTTTCCTGGTTTAAACACCGAATGGCCTGCGGGAAGAAGCTCCTCCTCATTCTCTCTGTGTTCGCTTTCAGGGAGCGGAAGCGTTTCCCTGAACGCAACAGAGAAAAGAGCCCATTGTTGGGATGGCTGAGGTCCTTCATAATCTTCCTAGCTCTGGTCCGGCACCGCGTGCTGTAGATGTCCTGCAGGTTAGGGAGCTCAGTGTGGATGGTACGTTCAGCTGAACGCACCACCCTCTGGAGGGCTCGTCTGTCCTGCATGGTGCTGTTCCCAAACCAGGAAGTGATGCTACCCGTCAGAACGCTCTCAATGGTGCAGGTGTAGAAAGTCTTAAGCACCTGAGAGGGAAGTTTAAAGTCCCTTAAGCATCTCAGATGGTACAGACGCTGCCGGGCCTTCTTCACCAGGGTGTTGGTGTGACAGGATCAAGACAGATCCTGTGTGATGTGAACACCAAGGTACCGGAAACTGAACACTCTCTCCACTGGGGTCCCGCTGATGTTTATCGGTTGGTATGACCGCTCCCACTTTGTGCTGAAGTCCACGATCAACTCCTTAGTCTTGCTGACGTTCAGGAGAAGGTTGTTCTCCTGGCACCATCTCTCCAGGTTTTTAACCTCCTGTAGGTAGGCCGTCTCATCGTTGTTGGAGATCAGACCCACCACAACAGTGTCGTCAGCAAGCTTGATGATGGTGGTGGAGTTGGATGTGGCCACACAGTCATATGTGTACATTGAGTAAAGCAGGGGGCTCAGAACACAACCCTGGGGGGCGCCAGTGCTGAGGGTGAGGGTGAATGAGATGTGTTTTCCCACCCGTACGGCTTGTGGTCTGTCTGTCAGGAAGTTAGAGATCCATTGACACAGCGGCTGGCTGAGTCCCAGGACCTCCAACTTAGAGGTGAGTGTGGAGGGAATTATGGTGTTAAACGCTGAACTGTAGTCCACGAACAACATCTTTGCATAATTCCCGTTTCTTTGGTCCAGGTGGCTCATCGTGGTGTGGAGGAGATGAGCAATGGCGTCCTCAGTAGAGCAGTGTGAAGTGTTCTGTGAAGTGTTCTGTGAAGGACCTTTCAAAACATGTTTTTTTCACTTATTCCACTATCCATCCCTCTCTCAAATCTGTCCTATTTTTCTTTCCACCTTTCTCTTAAATATTGACCTATTTTGTCAGCCATCTGTTATCTATCCCACATCCATCCATCTGTCCGACCATCCATCCATCCATCCATCCATTCATCCATCCATCCATCCACGTGTCCACTTACATCTCTATATAATCATTATTATATTTTCATGCTAGCACTTGTGATTAGTGGATGTGCATGCAGTTCAGCTTGGAATTTTATTATTATTATTAATATTTTTTATATAAAACGGTTTGTGTGTGTACACATGCAGAACATGCATAGTGGGTGTGTCAGAGGGCTTATTGATCTGCTGTGTTTAAGGATGCTGAAGCACCAAAGAGCAGCTCACCCCACAGGGCAGAGGTGACAAGGAATCAATACTGTGAGAAGTCAGCCTCCGTGTCTGGAATCAAACACACATATTTTCACACACATGCGCACATACACACGCACACGCACAAACACACTGAATCACACAGTTTAAACAGCTCAATGTTATCAGTATTATCACACTGGTGCACAAGGTTTTGCTCCACCTCGCAGCTGAATATGCACAGTACCTCGGTCAGTGTTCATGTTGAGCAACTTTTGGACCAGAACCAGCAGGTTTCCCCACTACTATCACCCTTATAATACTTACTTGTTAAAGCATTGATGTTTCATTGATGGATATTTTTTTTTGTCTATAACCATCACACCGCTCTGCTCCATTCTGTACATTCTGTATTATCTCTACATAATTGCAAGTACTTGTAGATTTAGAGTGTATACCCTAGCTTTCCTGTATATATCTGTATATAGTAAAGTGGTAGCTCGGTGGATAAGATGTGAACCTTCTGATCGGAAGGTTATGGGTTCAAATCCCAGCACAACCAAGTTGCCGCTTTTGAGCAAGGCCCTTAAACCTCTGTTGCTCTTCTGCATAACTGAGGTATCCGTAAGTTGCTCTGAATAAGGGTGCCTGCTAAATGCTGTAACTGTATAGACACAGAGTAGGTTTTATGAATAATTTGGCTGTATGCATATCATCTGTCTATCTACAAATAGATAGATAAAAGGGAAAGGATGTGGTAGTTCAGTGGTTAAGGTTTTTGGTTACTGATCAGAAGGTCAGAGGTTCAAGCCCCAGTATTGCAAAACTGACAGTCTTAGGCCCTTTAGCAAGTCCTCTGTGCTCCAGGAGAAAGAAAAAAAAAGACACTGTGCTGTTGTGTACAAGTGATAAGTACTAGTAAGTAAGTAGAAGACTCTCTGCTACAAATGGTTTAATTGCTGTTCAATGTGTAACTGTGTGTAAATGCAGCCTTATGATTAGGCCTCCAGCCAGAGTGCATTCTTGCATATTTTCTATTCATTTTATTTATATAATGTTTACAAATATATCTTTATATAATGTAACAAGGCACATTGTGACAAAACTGCTTTACTTGAATTTTGATATAAATTAAGATTTAGATCCTCAGTGAGTATTCCAGGGGTAACAGAAGCTAAGAAAGTCTTAGTGATGACATGAGGAAGAAAGCATGAGCAGAGCCAGAATCAAAAGGGACTCCATCATCCTCTGGTTAATAGTGCGAGAGTGAGTCATTAGATGGTGTACTATAACAAAAAGCCACGCAAAGTACAGTGAAAAGATTTTCAGTGTAAGCATCAGGGGCATTTTTAATTTGAGGTTTATCTTTACATCCATAGCATCTACATGAAATTGTTCAACGTAATTATGAATCAGACTTGCATTTCCCCCAGTGTCCCTTGGATGCTTCAGATCCACTCCAAACCTTGGCCTGTATACAGAAGTTACTGAAGCTCAATCAGAATCAGAAAGGGCTTTATTGCCAAGTATGTTTGCACTTGCAAGGGGAAAAAAAGGTAAATAAAATTAAAATACAAAATTAAAAAAATTAAAAAGAATAACAGTGTTATTGCATATTTTTAGAATGAGAAATACATAAGGATTAATATTGCAACAGAAAGTACAAAAGTAAATAAGTCTTCTTCTTCTTTCGGCTTCTCCCATTAGGGGTCGCCACAGCGGATCATCCGTCTCCACACGCCCCTGTTTCGACCGATCCGGTATGAATTTCTCTTTCGTGATCCGCATATTTGATTTGGCGCATGTTTTACGCTGGATGCCCTTCCTAACGCAACTCTCCCCATTTACCCGGGCTTGGGACCAGCACTAAGAGTGGACTGGCTTGTGCAACCCTAATGGCTGGGTTAGTACAAAAGTAAATATGTAAGAATTGCATATTTTTATTTTATTGCACAATGGGAGTGTTCATGAGGTAGATTGCCTGGGGGAAGAAACTTTTTATGTGCCTGGCTGTCCTGGTGCTTGGTGCTCTGTAGCGTCGGCCAGGCAACAGAAGTTCAAAGGCATATGGCTTGGATGTGAGGGATCCAGAGTGATTTTCTGAGCCCTTTTTCTTTCTGGATGTATACAAGTCTTATAGAGTGGGCAATGGAGCACCAATAATCCTTTCAGCCATTCAAACCATCATCTCCTGGTATCTGATTGTGTAGCTAAGCCAAACCAGACAATTTTGGAAGAGCAAAGGACAGACTCGATGATGGCTGAGTAGAACTATGTGATTAGATCCTGTGGCAGATTGAACTTCCTCAGCTGGCAAAGGAAGTTCAATCTTTGTTGGTTCTGAGAGATAGTGGTGCCCAGGAACCTGAATGACTCCACTGCTGCCACAGTGCTGTTAATGATGGTGAGTGGGGGGAGTGCAGGGGGGTTTCTCCTTAAATCCACAATCATCTCCACCGTTTTGAGTGTGTTAAGCTCCAGGTGGTTAAAACTATCTGTCAAAAAGCTGGTGATCCACTGATAGGTAGAGATAGGAACAGAGAGCTAGGTAAGTTTGGTCTGGAGGAGTGCTGGGATGATGGTATTAAAGGCTGAACTGAAGTCCACAAACAGGATCCTCACATAAGTCCCTGATTTGTCCAGATGTTGCAGGATAAAGTGAATTTGTTCTATGTTGTACTATGTTCACCGCATCAACCAAAGACCTGTTTGCTGAGTAAGCAAACTGCAGGGGGTCCAGCAAGGGTCCGGTGATGTCCTTTAGATAAGCCAGTATATTTATCAGTATCAGCATGATATTCATAGTGTTTTCACTCCGAAAGATTTTAGCAGAGAAACCTGTGAATTGCAATTAAAATCTATTAATTTATTAATTAAAGTAATTCAGAAACGTTCCTGTTTTCTAAAGCAACCAAAAGTGTACCAACTATTGCCCAACTCTTAACTACGTTTCTAACTAAACTTAGATTTCTCAAATATCAAATAAATCACTATATCTCTTAATTCTAGTCATTGCTGTTCATTATTAGTGTTTTTCATTTGTGCCTGATACTGCATGATGATGATGCTACAGCTGCTGCTGCTGCTGCTGATAATGACGATGACATAAAAAATGTGTGACAAGCCACATCACATTGCATTTGTTGGCAGTGGATCCATTTAAATCCTGATCCTGAACAAATGTCCTTCAAAATCAGATCTGTATCACATAAGGAAAAAAGTAATAATATCTGTATGGCAGATGTGGACACCTGACGATAAGTTTGTATGTGCTTTTGGACATCCTATTACACATTTAATTCATATTTCCTGTTATAATAAGCTTCACTCTTTTGGGAAAATATTTCACTAGATTTAAGAGTGTGGTTGTAAAGATTTGTTTCATTTAGCCACAGGGATGTAAGTAAAGTCAAATACTGATGTAGGGTGAGGAAGCCTGGAGTGCAGTCAGTGTTCCAATTCATCCCACATGTGTTCAATAGGTTTGAGGTCAGAGTTTTGTAGCAGGCTACTCATTATCTTCCACTTCAACCCAAATTGGGTAAATAATTTCTTCATGGAGTTGGCCTTGGGCACAGGGGCATTGTCATGCTGGATCAGGTTTTGGTCTCCTAGTTCAAGTAAAGAGAAAACCTAATGCTACCACATCCAAATGCATCCTATGCAAACTTTGAGGTAACAGTTTGGGGAAAAGTCACATATGGCTGGAAAGGTCAGGTGCCCCAATACGTTTTTGTCTATATAGTGTAGTTTATGTTTTTGAGGTTCCCTGGTGGTCTAGTTGTTAGGTTGCGGCGCTCTCACCGCTGCAACCCGGGTTCGATCCCCGGTCAGGGAACCAACCCCAGCCATTAGGGTTGCACAAGCCTTAGTGCCGGTCCCAAGTCCGGATAAATGGGGAGGGTTGCGTTAGAAAGGGCATCCAGCGTAAAAACATGTGCCAAATCAAAACATGCGGATGATCCGCTGTGGCGACCCCTAATGGGAGAAGCCGAAAGAAAGCTTAGTGTAGTTTATGTTTGGAAGACTGTGAAGTTTAACATGCATGAAACCTTATTGAACTCTAAAATTATTATTGTAAACTTAAATACTAGAACAATGACAATAATTTAAGCCAGAATAGAAATAACTGATTATAAGTGATTATAGTATATTCCTGCATTTTTTCACCAAATGTGTTCCTCAGAAATGTTAGTCCTGGCAGATGTATTATTATCGAACCAGTTCATTGCTCACCACAAATTACTTCAAATGTATTGAAACACAATATGATCAACAACTTATTTGACTAAGCCTACAGTAATTTCTGTAGTCATTTCTGCATTAAAGAAAGAAATGCCAGTATAGTGTTGATTGGGTGAATTCAGCAATATTTCACACTTGTTCCTGAAAATTACGACCTCAAAATCAATTTACATTGAATTGCTTTACAACTTTGCAATGAAGAGATCATGCTGTGCTAATAAAAACAAGGAACTAAATTTAATAAATCTGGCTTTCAAAGATGTAATTTGTTTTTCCTTTGATTTACTGTTGGTGTGTGATGTTTTGTACTTTGTGTACCCTAGGCTTTTTTTAATTGATGCACATGGGTCAAAAAGGGATTATTGTCTGTCACTGCTTATTACATGGTGCAGGATATTCATCCTGAGAAACTGCAAACAATTCAGAACATGTTTTGACTTTATCTTCAGTTCTATCAGTTTCTATCTTTTTTTTCACAGTTGGTCTAAATCATTTTGGAGACTCTGTTTGAAGGCTGTGTGCCAGAGAATGTGGTGAAGAAAGAAAAAGGCAGAAAAAAAGGAGCAGACAGATGATGCTTTTCAGCCAAGTTGCAGAGAGTTGTCTCGAATAGGACACACACACACACACACACACACACACACACACACACACACACACA
>JAAIIK010000040.1:4510754-4521429 GCA_014706435.1 Silurus glanis
ACACACACACACACACACACACACACACACACACACACACACACACAAACACAGACTGTGGGAAAATAATTAAGATTGCCTAGTAGGGGACTGAGAAAAATCTGACCTCTTGGAGTACATTTGGTGTTTGGCTAATAAGCAAGACAGAAAAAAAATGTGACATGGTAAAATACGAACAACTATCCACAGAGGGAGGGGTGATGGTGGTGCTTTGGTATTTTTATTTTCATAAAAAAAGCTGTACGTATATTGCTAAAACTTGTAGACAGTCAACTTTCCCTATTTGTTGCTATAGGAAAAAAGAGATAACAGGTTAAATACTTTATAAGATGTCATGCATTTAAGCTTGATCTAACATGAATCTATTTTCAGCGGTATGGGAAAAGTCCCAGAGCAAATACTTAAGGCATGTAATCTAAAGATTAGTCCAATAAATCTAAGATTAAGCCTGAAATGTCGTACTGTCCCCTCAGGACTAATAGAAGAAGAACCGGATTTCTGGATTATCTCTATCAATTATCTCAGTTATGGCAGCAAGGTTACAAAGTGTTTTTGTTTTGAAGGTGTGTGTGTGTGTGTGTGTGTGTGTGTGTGTGTTTAATTCTGTCTGTCTGAGGTTACGGTGTGTGTGTGTGTGTGTGTGTGTGTGTGTGTGTTTGCAAATTCGACATTTCCTCAAAATTGCTTCTCCCTCAATATTCTTCTCTTGTGTGTGAATGTGTGTGTATGTTGTATATTGCTGATTATGCTCGTCTTTGCCGTGTATACTTTAAGTGAATAAAGAAAACAGATTTTCTTCTAATACCCTAATTAACAACAATCATATCAACAAGAAGCAAGCAAAAATAAAGATCTGTTGCATTTGCTCAAACGTTGATGTGTATGAGCCTGAGGGAGCCAGTTCCCCAGCAAAATAAAAAATATGGAAAGGTTCCCCCAAAAATTGAGAGAGGAGAGAAGTGAAGGAGTGAAAAGATAATGAAAATAACAAAAGAAAAGGTGGTTGTTATAGAACTGGCTGATGCTCGGGAAAAGCAGAATCATGGAAAAAAGGTGGAAGATGAACAGAAGGATGATGGTAAGGTGATCAGGCATTAGAAGGTACTTCTCTTCCTCTCTCTCTCTCACTCTCTCTCTCTCTCTTACACTCTCTCAGTTGAGTTAAACATGCTTCTGAGGTACCAGTAACCAGTTTTCCTGTCCTTTCTTCTCTTTTGGACTGCCTCATCCTGATAGCCCCTACCTCTGGATGGAGCTTTCTTCATTTGGAGACGACTCTGTGCAGCTGCGAATCATTCCACATGAACAGTCTAAAGATCCATAAAGTTATGGATTTGGATTGTAATTAATATCAACAGGCGACTACAATGGCTTAGAACGTCTCCAGGTAATGTATGTAACCATGGTTCCCTGAGGGAATGAGAAGCTGCGTCAGAAACGCTTTGGGAAGGCTCTTTGGCCATGCTCTGAATCACATGGAAAGCCAAAGGAAAGCGGAGCGTCACTGGCGGGGAAGGAATCTTAAAAGCACATAGAGTGAAACCAGCGCCAGTTTCTGAAAAGGAAAGGAAGTGCTGCAGGGATGCAGGCAGTGTGGCATATAGATGCAGTGTCTGAATCTCTCTGGGAACCATGGTTACATACATAACCTGGAGATGTTCCCCTTCTGTATCTTAAGGTGCTTCAGAAACGCTTTGGGAACAAGATTCCAATCAAGCCAGATTGACCAATCCCTGCCTAGTGTGGACAGGCACAGCTAGGGCGAAGGACAGAGGGGCCAGGAGTGGCACTGAGGTCGAGGCTATAGAACCTGACAAAGGTCAGTGGGGTGGACCAGCCCGCAGCGTTACAAATGTCCTGGAGGGAAACTTCAGAGGTCAAGGCCTTAGAGGCAGTCACACTTCCAGTGGAGTGCGCTCTGACCCCAAAAGGAGCGGGGAGACCAGAGGACTCATAAGAGGAAGAAATAGCATCCACAAATCCATCTGCTAAGCGGAGGGCCATAGCAGACAGACAACTGCTCTGACTTCCTCCACAGTTCTGTTCTGTGGACGTTTATGTCCAGTGCTCAGATTGGACACAGTCAATTAAGCTTTTCATGGTCTGGGGCCTGAAAAGGAAGAAGGAGAGAATTCCTTGAGCATAACAGGTTGGGGGATGACCGAGTGTACCTTAGTAACATACCCTGATCTAGGGTAGAGGAAGGCAATGGCCAGGCCTGAAGTAAACTCCAGGAAAGAAGGGGCCACAGAAAGCACCTGAAGATCTTCTACTCTCTTGAGAGAGGAGATGGCCAAGAGGAACACAGTCTTAACTGTGAGGAACCTCACAGGTACCTCAGTCAGAGGCTCAAAGGGAGGCTCCGACAGGGCCTTCAAGACAATGGCTAAGTCCCATGCAGGCACTTTAGGTTGTCCCGGAGGCCTGGTGCGGAGAAAGCGTGTCGCCAACGGGTTCTAACCCAGTGACTGCCCCGCGAGGGGGGGCATGACAGGCTGCAATGGCGGACATGTAAATCTTTAGGGTAAAGGATGCCAACCATTTGGCAAACTGTTCTTGAAGGAATTCCAGCACTGAACCGATTGAAGAATGATGTTGGGAGACCAGAGGCTAGCAGCTGCGTCCCCTCAGAGGTCTCAGCCATAACCTCCACAGCTCTTGGTGGGGGTGTATTATTGTACCCCCTGTCTGAGAAGGAAAAGTCATACAGACTCGGCCATGCCTGTACCATGGCATCCAGCCCAAGAGGGACTGGGGGTGTTAGGGAAAACCAGAGGGGGCAGTGCGATGTCTCTTGAGTTGCAAACAAGTCCACATGAGCTCTGTGTAATTGTTCCAGCTTTGCTCAACCACCTTGGGGTGGAGCCACCCCAACATGACCGCTCCCCACCGTGTGAGAGAGGCATTTTTCCATTGGACTGATTATACACGATTCAACACGGGGGCATTCCCAAAGCATTTCTGATGCAGTTTGAGTTCCTGAAGGGGAATTCTGCCATGACTGAGAGGAAATAGATGGAATGCCTCTAAGAGACAATTGAGCCCAGAGAATCACCTTGAAATTACAGTTTGAAAAAAAAAATGGGTGGAGTTTATGAGAATACACATTAAGGCAATACACATAATACAATTTTTGTAGTAATCATGTACAGAAAAACAGTTATTATAATGTATGTGTAATTTTGTGTAAAATCAGTTACTCTAATAAAGATTAATAAAATAATTACTCTACAGTAAAAAAGAGTTTTAATAAACTTTTGTATGCCTTTTTAAATGGCAAGAAACAAATGTGACAGACAAGTGGAAAGATCTAAAATATGTATGCTTATGAACTTTTCTATTGTGTTCTTTTTGACATGATGCAGTATGTGTCAATATACTGTATGTAAATTTGAGGAACTATGGTCTCAGGTACAAGAGTCTGAATCAGCAGGAGGTGAGAACCTGTGAGATATAATTTGGAGATGGACCTCAGAACTACAATCTGATTCAAATGATGGTGAAGACAAAATGGACCATGTTTTGAATGATGATACGTCATAATTCTACTTACTACTATCACTACTATCACTACTCCTACTACAGTACTACTACTACTACTAATAATAAATACAATAAGAGCATGATATCAAAATCATAAATGTCAGTGACAAACTAAAATATGCATTTTTTTTGTTGTACATTTTGGCTGTCTTTATTGTGACCAGCAGACCTCAAGCTTTAATGCTACCTAGCTAAATCTTTCCCTGATCCACTCAACTCTTCAGTGTTAGCAATGCTAAAAATTCTTAGAACCAACTGTATTTTTTTCCATCCTTTTGTTTTTCAATTCTGAATTTATATGCCAGGAAATAAACGGATAAAAGATTAACAGCACATAGAATGATTATTATTGACAAGATATACAACTTATTAATTGCATGTATCTAGAATTGTCTAAAATTTATTAAATGGTTAATGTGTGTTCCTTCCCTCTTAATAAATCTTTTCTTGAAGTCTATTCTCTGTAAAAAACAACAAAAACAACAAAATCCACCCTGCTCCATGATGACACTAATACTAAAGCCCAACAGGGCAGAGGACATGATGATGATGATGATGATGATGATTCTTTACATTTGCAGGATTTGGGCGATGTCCTTATCCAGAGTGAACTGAGATTTAGCTCATTTATATAATTAAGCAGCTTTGGATTGAGGGCCTAACTCAGGGGCAGCAGCTTTGTGTGGCCGGGATTTGAATTTATGACTGTCTGATCCGAAGGCCAATGCCTTAACAACTGTTTTATAGCCCTGTTTCTTTACCAAAAACATCTTTTGTCATCAGTCATCACTGTGCAAGCACTTTAAACAACCCCTTTTAATAGTTACATATACACATTAACAAACTAAGCAGGAGAAAAATAGGCTTATGATGGCAAGCATAAAGATTGTCAAAGAGGAATAAGTAGGGAGAGTACTAAATTAAAACCTGGTGGTGTTTGACAAAATGAGTAAGTATCTTGGAAAATATGAATTGGTATTATTAGATATATAGTAACATATAACTGGATTTTTAAGTATGTCTGAGACCAAATAAATTTCTCTTCCTCCGTAGGCATAAAAAAGTCTAACTCAGATGTATTCATGTGTGCTACACACGTGTTTTTCCAGTCGAACTTGGCTGTACCAGCTTCCCTCTGACCAACAAATCAGAGGTCGAAAAAATGCTGACGCTATTCTTGGCCAGCTAGCTGGCCCTGTGAAGCAAATATGAAATTTGATTGGTTAAACAAACAGACCCTGTTGGTAATATTCTCAATGGTAAAAATGCCAGCAGGACAGACTTTGAAGGCCCTGGGCAGATTAGATTGACATGGCAGCACATAGAGGCTGAAATCTAATTGGCCAAAAAATCCACATACACGTATTGGAAGCAGTGCAGCCAAAAGAAACGCTACGAAATGAAGAGAATAAACGCTTGGGAATAAATTAATACAATTTCATGGAACAAATATAAAAATTTAGCTTGTAAATGTAGGTCAGTGCTTCTGATAGTGTTTAGGCCAGCAGAGGAGGCTTTGCTGGCCCTGACCGCCCACCACTGGATTATGGGAATATTGAATATTATTGCAATCACTGGATACAGATAAGTATGAAAATGAATAGGAAGAAATGAACGATAGTACATCAGATATATAGTGGTATGTCAATAAAGATCTTTTTCTATAATTCTATTGACAACTTTTGTTTTTGTTTTTTTTCTCAGATCTGAAATAAATAATATAAAAAAGCGTATGCATAAAGTGTATGCTATGTTTCTCTCCTTCTGTAGATCTGCTGTTGAATACTCATCTTACAATAAGAAGCTATTTAAAATCAAAACCACCCTCTTCCACTTAGGGGTTTAACACAATGCTACAAAATGAACTCCAGATGTGAATGTAAAAATGCCAACTTTGACAGCTTGGTTTGTGTGTCTTCACTCAATTCTCAAGTTCACAGTGGAACACAATTAGAAGTGTGTATAGAGGTTTTTTTTTTATTTTTTATGTGATTCTTTTTTTTTTATTATTATCTGGATAATACAAGCTAGTAGCTTAAACTGAAGTGACCTTGAACAGGCAGATAATTTGGAGCACCACAACTGATTGTAAATGGTCTTTACTGAAGTCTTTAATATGACTATTGCTCAGACACAAATAAGTCATAATAATTCATAATAATAATAATAATCATATAATAATAATGCATGGCTGATTCATGCCTCTGTGTGTCTAGAATGCAGGCTATAGAATAAAATCAGTCTATCAATCTGTTTGTAATCAGTTACATCCCTATAGTGTGTGAATGTGTGCATGTGTGTTTTTCAGAAGAAGAAAATTGGAGAATTGTGAATCCTTTTATATTTCACACATGGTACAATTGGTTAATTACACTGAGGGCACATTCTCAAGAGATTTTCTGCATTAGGGCAATTAAACTATTCCTTTAAACATAGGGGTGTGAAGCTCTAGTTCTGGATGGCAAACTCCCAGGATGTGTGTTTACAGGTATACACCTAATTGCCTTCATGAGGTAGTTATCAGGTTTAAAGTGTGCTACAGTGAAATTCTACCGGACAATGTAGAACTGAAGTTCACCGCTGCTTTACCATCTTGTGCATTTTGTAAAAAGGTCCAAAACAGTGGCATGCGGATGCTAGTAAAATGTCCATGTGTCTCCTACCCTATTAACAATGTAGGCACACACACACACACACACACACACACACACACACACACACACGCACACACACACACACACACACACACACACACACACACACACACACACACACACACACACTCAAACACACTCAAACACACACTTTCAGACATATGCACATGTTCCTTATTATGCAGAAGGCTTTTATGGTCAAGTCTAATGAAACTTCAATAGGCATGTCTGGAATAAATATGTAGGCTTTGGAAACGTTTGGAAGTGTGAGTGATCTAATCCTTACAGCAGGAACCATTTTGAGTCCTAAATGGTTCTCTCACACAGGGGGTCTTGGATAAAGTGTGCATTTCATGGGGAAATTTTGTCCTGTTTGTGACCCAGGACGCTTCTTGATCATTTTTTTATTCATTTTCCGTACAAAATAGATGAAGTACATATTTATCTGCGTTAATACCATACTTTCTCTTACAGCTGAGTTTGAAATAAATGAAGGATTTAGGACATGTTTAAGAGCTGTCCAGTAAATCCTAATTTCATAAAGTCATAGCAGACAACTTTGCAAATGTCACAAATAAATGCTTCATTGCACTTTGCAGTATAACATATGCTTACAACAAGCAAACCGAGGTGCTACTGTTACAATTCCATATGTAACATTCCTTCCCACTCCTTATATAGTAAGAACAACAGAACAGCTTATCACCGATAAACATCTAAACACTTAAATCACATGATAATTGTGATAAATGTGGGTACTAATGTCCTTGACTATATTCGGAACATTGTCTCCTGACACCACAGTCTCTGTGAATGCCCACACTCTCATGACCAGCTGAGTGGGACTGGGTGAGTCACTGCCCATGCTGCCTATACACCGATGACCAATCAGAAGGTTTACATGAATCAGCTTTTGTTGTGTCTTGTAACCACCCACTTGTCCGGAAGGAAAGGGGGGTTAGAGGCCTTGTTTCAAAAATAGAATACTAAATGGTAAGTTTAAAAAGCACACTAACTTTATATGATCCCCAAAAAGTATGCAAATTAAAAGTGACTTACTTTATTGGCTTACTATTACTAACTAGAAGCGTTACAATGTGCAATTGAGGCTACTAAAATAATTCAATTCATTGTTCTGAGAATAAAAGATAAGTAACTGCAGAACCTGTAACAGTTCTTCTGTCGTCCCAGCCCTTAAAGGTTCCATGTAGAACCATACAAAAGTGTTTTCCTATACAAAGGGGTTCCACATTGGGTTTGAACTATTGGTCAAATAGTTTTCACAATGAACTTTTTAAGAACACTGGGAGAATTATTGTAAGCTTGTCATTCAACTTCTACATCCTTATCTGGGTTGCAGGGTATCCGGAACCATACCAGGAACTCTGGCACAGAATGCCCTGGATTTAAACTCTGGATAAGAGTGCACACACATACACACTCATGCCTAAGGGCAATTTAGCACAGTCAGTTGACCTACTGTCTGTCATATTTTAGAAAGGAACCAATTCAGACATGCAGACTGCAACCTAAGCTACGAATAAACGAATAAAACTGAGTGCGTTGGTGCTCCCGTGTGCTGCCCTGACCACAAGATACATTTAAACTTTATTGTTCTGTGGCATTTATTGTAAAGTATCCTCTGACACACTTAAATCTAATATAATGTCTATATATATTCTAATATACATCTAATATTTTTGCATTCTGAGCTCTGAAGGACTTCTGGACAGGCAAATGTTAACAGGCAAATGGTTCCAGAGCTGGGATTTTTCTTTTTTCTTACTAAAATTTTCTTTTGTCCTAAACACTTTCATTACACATATACAGACCTGCTTTTCACAAACAAAAACCTTTTTAGCAACCCTTATATTTGTGTACCAGATATGTCTCTGTGTTCTTCTTCAGCTTTAAAGTGCATCTTTAAGGGTGCTACTGTTTCTTGCCAGTCTTCTGTCTCTCTCTCTCTCTCTCTCTCTCTCTTTCTTACGCTCTGTCTCTATTGCACACACACACACACACACACACACACACACACACACACACACACAAAGACAGAGTTTTCATCATTATCAAAAGATCTGTCTCATTTCCGTTCTTATTGCACTTGTGAATCTAACTCTTGTCTTGGAACCTTTTATGGTAAAGCAGTGTTTCCTGTCTAACTTTGCCCAACAGAGTGCTGCAGGCATTGTTCACAATCACAGAGACTTTGACAGGACTAAGTAGTCAATTTGCTTGTTCATTTATTTATGGCACCTTTGAATCGGTCACAGAATGGAGCTGTGACCTAATAAATGCAAAATGATACTGTATACATATAAATACACATGTACATATGTATGTATGTATGTATGTATGTATGTATGTATGTATGTATGCTTAACAGTAACATACTGAGTGTCAGGGTGTGACTTAACAATCCTGATGTTTAACAAGACACCTGTAGAGAAATCTTGGTCCACTCCTTATGCATAATGTTTTATGTACGTGAAGCTTGTTATGTCTGTAATTGTACTTAATGTATCAATTTCATAATTCGTTCTACTTATTAAAATGGACAACATGGGGAACTTACATGTGAATCATTATCATATTTAAAACTCCAGAAAAACAGGATGTGGTTGAAGATAAAGGAGCTACAGCTAATAAGAAAACATGAAAAGCTTTTTAAAAATGGCATTTTGTTGCTGTTCATTTAAAATTATTTTTAAAGAGGGGTCAATCTTTTCTTACATTTATTAAAAAAAAAAAAAGATTTATTCAGTTAATGATTTATTATAGCTTTTTATATATATATATATAGGTTTTTTTGTGTTTCTTTCTTTATTATGTTGATTGCTTGGCATGACTTTGTGTTGTGTCTTAAAGAATGATTAGCTCACAGCAACAAACAAACAAATAAATATGCAAATAAATTAATCAGTGAGCTTATAGAGGCTCAGATAATTATAATAATAAAAAAAAAAATAAAAAATTACAAATCTATACAGTCACTGGGGTAGAGCTTATACAGTAAGTGTCTTTTACATGGTAGTGTAATTATAATTTAATGACCATACTGTAACTGCATGTTAATTAACACTGCTGTGCCTTTTATTAGCATGGAGAAAAAATTGCATTTCCTTTACATTACCATGGGTGAAGAATTTATGGAAAAAGGAAACGGATGGGAAAAATGATAGATGGATGGATGGATGGATGGATGGATGGATAGATAGATAGATAGATAGATAGATAGATAGATAGATAGATAGATAGATAGATAGATAGACTTAAACATGCATCTATTAAAATGAAACCAGTTTACTGTCATTTTTGGGGAGGATTTTACAATTACAACTGTGAAAAACCTCTCTGCGCATATGTCTTGGTTAGATGTAACACGCGAGGTCAGTTATTCTGTAGAGATCTGTAGAGATCAGTGTGTCCGGGGCGGTGTGAACGCGTCTGAGGCACCGGAAGCTGGAAGCTAAATCTGTTCTTTTTTGGCTTTTGGCTCCAACAGACACGCGGTGTAACGTCCTCTAGAGGCGCGCGAGCTCGATGCCCCTTGCTTTCCCGACTGACGTTGAAGGTGTCTAAGCGTTTCTCCGGCCCGAAAGCGCAGGAGACGGCACACACACACACACACGCACGCGCGCGCGCACACACACTCTCAGGACACACACCGGACCAGCAACGAGTCTTATAGTCTTAGTTTCTTATTTAACACATTATTGAAGAGCTTTTTTTAAAAAAATAATAATAATACTAAGATACTGGATCCCGGGTGCGCAAGTGTGCTCAAATCACAGGCACGGAGTAAAAGCAATTTCTCACCAGACCGGCAGCGTAGGCGTTTTTTTTTTCTCCCCCAGTGCATCTCAGTTTTTCAGCACTGGAAAAGAGAACTTGAATGCCAGTTTAAACGCGTGCAAATCACCCGACGGACAGACACCAAGCGCGTCCATCTCACTGTGTGTGTTATATATTGTTTTCTTTGTCGGATCTGGAAGTGCGGGACGATGGAGGTGCGCGTGGCGCTCGTGCTGTGCGTCCTGGCCGGAGCGGTGAGCGCAGAGAGCGCGAGCGGCAAGTCCCGGAGCTGCTCGGCTTTCCGACAGTTTTACAGCAGCAAAGGCTTCAGCCTGAGCGGCGTTCCGCAGACGCAGATCTCCGGTGAGTGTGGCAGGGAAGTGTGCAACTCTCTGTGCAAGTCTACAGCGTTGAACACAAAACAGCCTTTTGCCAAATTTCAGCACAATCGTCAATGGAGTGGTGTGTGTGTGTGTGTGTGTGTGTGTGTGTGTGCCGGAGGAGTGTGTTGAATTAGATGCGCTCAAAGGGAAAATTCATTTCTATTCGAAAATCTCATCACTGAGGTTTATCATTTGTGTAGATGATTTGAGGAGTAAGACAGAACACAAGTTCTTTAGCAGATTAAGTTGGGGGAAATTTTATATATATATATATATATATATATATATATATATATA
>JAAIIK010000040.1:4521829-4543257 GCA_014706435.1 Silurus glanis
GTGTGTGTGTGTGTGTGTGTGTGTGTGTGTGTGTGTGTGTGTGTGGCTTTGTCAGACATGTACAAATCACTTGCAGGATACTTACAACGCAGCTGAGATGAGTTCAGTGTGAAGACATACGTGAAAATAAATAAATGTATATCTTTTGATTGGTGCCTGACCATAGTGAACTTTGTATTTCATAGATTTGAACCTGCTGTATGTGTGTGTGCGTGTGCGTGTGTGTGTGTGTGCGCGCGCGTGGGGCAGACATGCAATTGTACAAACCACTTAATACAGCTGAGATGAAGCGGAGATCCTGTACCAGTGTATTTTTGGTTATATGTTTTAATTTCAGTTTTTTATTATATGTTTCAGCTTTTGGTTTGACATTCTTTAGGAAGGTCCAGGATGCTTAGTAACATAGAAACCGGTCCATGGTCATCTTGTAGCAGTCTCTCTCTCTCACACACACACACACACACACACACACACACAGAAAGAGGGTAAGAGAGTCAACAATCCCGTTTTGACACCCTGCTGAAATAGTGGTCCTCTTCCAACATGTGCAATGCGAGCTGGTGCCAGCGATGCGTCCAGTTGCAATAAAATAACACAAGATTTATAGAGGAAAATGAACCATTAGCTAGCAGACACTTATGAGATGAAATTGTAATGCTTGTACAAGCATCATCCACTAGTGGACACCTTAAAGTGAAGCCTGCTCTTCTTGAGATGCCCTCAATCACACTGATTAATCCAGTGTATTTCAGTCAGACACATTAATGCTGGAGTCAGACAAGTTTATGAGTGTGAAATGTGTAAATTAGTGTTACTGATGCTGGACACAGTCTGATTTATATATAGTGCTATGTTTTAGCTTATACATATGTAATTGTTGGCAGATAGCCTGCATTAATTATTCATGAAATTTTTCTGTGACACATTACTCTTTTAAATTAGCTCTGAAGCATTATCTCTTTTGCAGCATTCATGGTGGTTCATTTTGCCACCCATGCGTGAAACTTATGGAGAATGTGACGTTTTTGAAAAACAATGAAAGTCATATGAAACTTCTCAAACATCTGGGCTTCACAGAGTTGTTTCTAATTCATTGTGGCTCTCTGACAATGTCAATGGGAGGTGATGGTTTTACAAAGAAAATGTAATACATACACACTACAAAGATTTATCTCGTTATTGTTAATAAGATTTCTATTTCCCCATTTAATTTCTTTATTTAATCAACACTCTTAAAGTTAAAGAACAAATCATCAGAAAAGGTTGGTGTTCTCACTGCTGTATCTTCATGTTAGTTAACATTTACTGTCATTATACATAAAAGTTTTTTTTTTGTGAAGTTATTGTTATTGTTAACTTTAACAATAGAATGCATACATTTATAGTTATATAGCATGTATTAGAATGCTAGCATTCACTTTAATGCATTTAGAATCAACTGGATAGCCTATGACAGTAATGTAATGAGTACCAGGGCGTGAGCACAGGGATGACTGTTAAATTGACATGCCTGGGAGAGGTGATGATAACCTTGTAGAACCCAAACAAGTTGCATGCTGACACCCAGGCTTAGACCTCCTAGCATGGAATGCCTCAAGATGATGTTGATGAGAACGAGAAGCTGATTGAATAGTGGTATGTCAGAATAGGGGCTGACTTTCTAACCCATGCATATGCCATGGTGATGACATACAACCTCCACTGTGTGCGTCTCTGCTTAAACAAGGGAATCCCTAATGACTTTTTTGTGTTGGGAGAACAATTAGTCTGAAGATTGGATGGCCACTGTCTGATCCCCATAATAACTTAAGGATCACTTTCAAAGGAAAGAATGATTTGATGTTGGGCAGTCATCCCAGAATTAACCACAAAGTCACCCCAGAGTCATTTGACTAGCAATTACTATGAGCTAAGTTTGTCCTACTTGTTTTCTATTTCACTTGATCATTCTGCATAGGTTCACAAACTGTGGCTTTTTAAAAGGGACAATTCTCAAAGATACTCAAAGAGAAACCCCCATGTTAGGCTCATGGGGAACAATGGGACATGGTAACATTCAGAGGGTTAAGGGTGCATAACAAAACTTTCCTGGGAGTCACAAATCTTGCCATCCATTTGGAACTGCAGGACTCAGTTTTTGAATTGTATCATGGTTATGTAAAACATGGTAAGAATCAGTGGTATAAATGATATGACATATTAGTAGGTGATGAGGCCAGTAGGTCAGTGTATTCTGGCATGACATTAGTGAGGAAATACTACTGCACCTTGCCAAATATTATTTCCAAAAAAAAAAACCTGTAGCCATAACAGCCTTGACTGCAGTAGCAATCCAGCTACTATAGTCAATTCTAGTAAACTCAGCAGATGCCAGTATCGCACATGACCGCCTCACTGAATTTAATTGGCAAACCTAATAATATCATCACACGTTGGGGTGGCTAGCCTTCACTGTGCGACTAAGAGTGGTATAATATAATATATGTGAGTCAGTCATCCAAATATGTCAGTATCTTGATGTCACAAGATATCAGCAAAGACAAGGATGAAGAATTACTGATGTGAATCAGTCCTCTACTTGCATGCCTTGAACTACATCTGGCAAGATTAATAGCCAGAAAAGGAGGGTCTGAGAAACTCAAATCTAGATTTGAAACAAAAATCTTAGCTTAGCAAAGTAGTAAGTCAAGTAGAATTTATTGTTCTAAACTGTTGAGTCTATCTTTTAAGATTCTTAGATCAGGGCAACAACTTGTGGGGATCTGATACCAATGAACTATATGAAGGTTGACAGCTAAAGGTGAAAGTGTAGCTTATATCCCTGCAACAAATCAGTTGCTACTTCACCTATCTGACATAATTACTGCCCAGTGAGAAATGTTTTCACATTTAAAGTATCCCATTGCGTGTCGATACCTTTCAGAGCTGTGCTCTAACAGACTTTGGGGTGGAGTGAGATCTATGTATCTAGAGCACTTAGACACCTACCAGGAGCTCTTACCGTATGGTTCTTTCTGAGAGGCAAAACCGGGTTCCAGGGACTCAAAGGTGACTCAGAAACCGCTTTTCAATTCAGCTAATGAAGAATGTATAACGATAAACTGCATGTTGCTTGGTGATATATTTCAAAAAATGTACAAAACACACTTAAACCTGCTAGTGACTAATTATTTACAGTCATTGACAGTTGAGGGAAGCCAAACCAGGATGTAGTGCTGAGAGGTAAGGAGGCTACCTGGAGCTGTGGAGGACAGGCTATACTATATGGACAAAAGTATTGGGAAACCTGACTTTTCCAGCTATATGTGCATTTCCCCCAATTCGTTAACACAAAGTTGAAAGCACACAATTGTATTGAACGTCTTTGGATGTTGCAACATGAAATTTTCCCTTCACTTCATATAAGAGAAATAAATCTGTTTTAGCACGACAGTGCCTGTGCAGAAAGCAAAGTTTATGCAGATATGATTTACATGACTCTGACTTCAAACTTATTGAACCTGTTGGGTTAAATTGGAAGTGCCCTAGATAAGTACCTGATTTTACTAACGCCCTTTTGGCTAAATGAGCAAAAAAAAATTCCACAGGCACGTTTCAAAATTAAGTAAAACATCTTGCCACAAGAGTGGAGGTTAAATATAATGGCAAATTGTGAATAAATATAGGATTAGATTAGCAAAAAGCACGTATGGACCATAAAATAAAACCTATAGATTCCACAGAATTTAGAAGTTATAGTGTTTTAGTGGTATCCTTGTGATTCCAAATATTCCCAGGCATACTTGAATTGCATTTAAAGTTTAGTCCCCTACTATGTGGATATAATGACATTTAATCTTCTGGGAAATCTTTCCACTAGGTTTTGAAACATGGCTATGGGGATTTGTCCATTAGGAAGGTCAGGTAGTGATGTCAGAAAACAAGGTCTGGAGTGCAGTTAAAATTCATCCTAAAGGTAATGTGGTTGTGGTCATTACTTTGTGCAGGTCACTGGTGTCTTTCTCCCAAATTAGCCATGGCAAACCATGTCATACTAGATCTTGCTTTTTGCACAGGTGCTTTTTCAAGAACATGTTTTGACTAGGCTCCTTAGTTTTAGTGTAGAGAAATTTTAATGCAAAGACATCCTACACCATTGTGTGGTTCCAACTTTTTGTGACAATAGTCTGGGAAAGGCCCACATATTGGTGTTATGGCCTAGTTAAAGGTGTTACATATCCAGTCCTCAGTCAGCTTTGTTAACTTAACATAATATCAATCCTATGGCCATCTATGACTAGATCTACTACAAGAGACCATGACCATGACAGTGATCTTGGTTATTTTCTTGTTTATAGCGTAATTCATAGACAAACTATTATATTACAAATTACTAGCTAATTATTATTGACCTTAAAATGCAATCAGCAAGTTATATAAGCCTTATATAGGCTTATATATGCCACATATAAGCCTTTCTAATATCCTCTCATTGTTTTTGCTAGCAGGACATGGGAAAATTGGAATGCAAAACAGTGGAAGAGTGCAAAGAAACCGCTGCTCTCTAAATCATATATAAATATCACATAGTAAATAAGAATCAGAATCAGAAAGAGCTTTATTGCCAAGTATGTTTGCACTTACAAGAAGTTTGTTTTTGTTTAAATTCAAGTTTATTTCTATTGTGTTTTTCACAATGGACATTGTCTCAAAGCAGCTTTACAGAACTTAAGAATTAAAGGGAATTATGTGTGTTTATTCCTGATAATGAAGCCTGGGGCAAATGTGGCAAGGAGAAATTCCCTACATGAACGAGGAAGAAACCTTGAGAGGAACCAGACTCAAAAGGGAACCCATCCTCATTTGGGTGATATAAAGAGTGTGATTATAGTCTTTAAACAATACAGAACACTGGAGAGTGAGAACCACCAGGAGTACCGGAGTGTGTGTGATTATAAGTAATGTCCTTATAAGGATATAATAGTCATTCTTTTAGTCACTGTAGGATCAGCATGTAAACATAGGCTCTGTTTTCCCTCTAAGGGCAAAAAACAATAAACATGCATTGAAGGAAAAGAAACAGGTGTGTACACTTAAGGGAATAAAGAACCACTCCCCTCTGACCCTTTATTTCCTGGTTCCAACCCACACAAGACCACAACCCTGACAACTAGTAACAGAAACGATGCATACGAGTGAAATAGGAAGACCGTGATTATTATTTGGTAGTTATTTGCAACTTTTTGTGATTTATTTTTGTTCCTGCTGTTTTACAAAACTTTCTCGTTTTACTTCTCCCATGTTTCTCTGTGTTCTGCTATTCAATGTTCAGACCTATAATTCATGACTAAATAGGAAATTAGGGCACTAGCTTAGAGCTGCCGGAAGAAATGTCACCCGTTTTGTAAAAAAAAAAAAAAAGAGAAGAAAAATGCTATTGCAAGCTTCTCATGGAAGAACATTCAGTCATGTGCATTGTGCTGCACTATGTGGATTAACAGCTGCAAGTACCCAGTAAATTACCATTCAGTAAAACTGTTTATCAAACAGCATAGTGCACACCATATATTATGCTACTTAAGGAGTAAGTACACTGAAATAATACTGACGTTCTATTTAGTACAGCAGTACTCAGTTTGGGAAATGGACAAGGTATTCCCAAATATCTCTGAAGGTCTGTGGTACTTTAGGTTATTACAGAATTGTTCTTGCCTGCATTAAAGTAATTGACATTTTTATTAATTATGAAAAAGAGCAAAACTTTGTATAAACATGTTTTAAGTAAATGGTCTTTTAGCTACTATTTGCCATTAAGCTCCCTAAACAAGTACCGTATTGCTAAGTTGACAGTGTAAAGACATGCTCTTTGTCTTTATAATTTCCTCTAAGCCTTCATATTTTCTAAGCAATGTTGTCTCGGTTGTCCTAAAATGATCCACTCTACCACAAATATTTCCTAAGATCTCTGCTCTAACTCTGGCAGATTGCTTGGCAAATCATTGCCCATTCTATTTGACATAACCCTGCCACATGATACGCACTGCCTTCCAGAATAAGGTCTGGTGGCCAAGACGCTAATGGTGAAAATTCTTGCATTTGGTACGCTTCAAAATATTTTTGTGTTTTTTTTTTTTTTTTTTGTCTCGTTTGAATTTCTGTCTTGTTCCATAATAGTCCTTGGAACACTTTTTGTTTATAGACAAATGGAGAAATGGAGCTTTTTCCCTTTTACCGTTCCACAAACTGTGGTAGATGAAAATGTGGAGAGGACAGGTGGATTCCATCAGACACTGGAAGCAGTTAATTGTATCAATTTGTTTTCTTAGACTGCAGTAAAAACCTACCATTGAAAGAAGCCACATTCGAGTCAGAAAGCTGGGAACACACTTATATTTTACTTTTTTTTCCAGTATTGGGCAGCACACTGACACAGCAGGTAACATTGCATGCCTACAGATCTAGAGATCCCTGGTTTGATCCTAAATTTTGCTTACTGTATGTGGTTAGTTTTACATATTTCACGGTTTCTTTGAGTTTCCTTCAACAATGTAAAATGTGCATTGTGTATGATGGACTGTTATTCCACATAATGTTCCAGGATTAGGACCCAATCTGGATCCACTGTGACCTTGACCAATAAATACATTTTTAGGAGATAAAGGAAGCATTATCGTACACACACACAACTCCATAAAGTGATGATGTACTGGAAAGTGAGCAAAAGCCGAACCCAAGCTTAGCAACCTTACATTTTTTAGATTTCAGTGTTATCATTTAGGGCTCTAGTAACATTTGAACATATATACGTCTTTTCAGAAAAGTCGTATAGTAGAAAAGTCGGAAAATGTGTTTAAAAGTACATCGCTCATTTACTCTGTTGGAACCAGCTTTGAATGATACCTGATAATAATGTACATTCAGATTCACAGAAAGTTTGCAGAACTTGCAATTATTTGTAAGGAAACAGTCAAGCTTGTAAAGCTACACACTTTCGCAGGTGTCATTTGGAATACCTGTACACCTCTATATTCAGTCATCCAATCAGCCAGACATCTGTCAGCAGTGGCAAGCAAAAAAATCATGCAGACATAGGTAAAGAGCTTTAGGTAATGGCATGGCTGTTGGTACCAGATGGGCTGGTTTGAGTGTTTCAGAATCTGCTGATCTCCTGGGAATTTTATTTTGTCAAATAATAAAAAAAGAAATGTGTGACAGATCTGCCAGTGAAGCAGGTTTTTACTAAAGAAGGCCAGAGGAAAACTCTGGTCAGACTGGTTTGAATTGGATATGGTAACTGCCTGGGCTGAGATTTACCAAAACGAGGCAGTTGAAGACTGGAAAAAGACGTTAGACACTAAGTTTGTGTCCATGATTATCTCTTTTAATGAACAATATTTATAATATTTTATACACATTGTGCTTTATACACACTTCTGACCTTATTTGTAAATCAAGGGACCCTATGTGGGGTAGTTAAGGAATCCCTTTCTCTACACTATAAGCAACCTTAGGTTTGTCAATTAATATTCTGTGAAAGGATGATGACTTTGTCTTCTACAGAAAATGGAAAAGAAAGAATAACTAAATGGAAACATTAGCATACCAACTATAGGAGAGAAGGAGAGAATGCATTGGTGAAAATGTTAAGGGTTTACTGATAAATTAATTTGTTGGTTTTAATCATTCCTGTTTTTTTCTTAAATCAGCAGATCTTACTATCAATATCTCTGAAGTGTCATCTCAATACAGAAGCCTAAGCAGCGCTTTTAGTGTTTTTTTTTTTTTTTTTTTTTTTTTTCAATCGTCCTTTAGTTCTTACAGATGTTACAATCTGATTTCTTTCCCAGACCCTCAGCGAGTCCCTTGTGTATTTTCTGTTTCATCTGTTGTGCATTGTGTGGTCTGGAACACTAACCATATTTCATCGCAGTTGAAGTTAGCATTGGTTGCCAGGCTATCCTGGAGTCATCACACCACCTGTCTTAACACAAACTGCACCCTTGAGATGTTTCTTATCCAGCACTTGTCTCATTCGATTCGAGTGCACTGCATTACAACTGCACAGACATGATCCAAAATAGAGTTACATGAGATGTGCTGCGTGCTAGTGTTACTTTCAGTTTTATTAGGGTTGTGGTAGCACATGGAATGAATGAATCCATGAATCTTGTTCTAATTAGTTAAATATAATACTTTATATGAAAGAATGAAGTCACCAAACACCATGATATTCTGAATGATATTCACTTTTACCTTTAATATATTGTCAGGTGTGTGTATGTGTGTGTCCCGTTGGAGACAACTCTCTATGTGTGTAGCTAAAAGCAATCTAGCAAGACTAGCATGTGGAGGCTGGACTAGAGAATAGTGATTCACTGCCATGCCAGAGGACACAGAACTGTGACTAATCAAGGTGACTTTTAAAGGATCTGCTTTTATTTCCATCATTCTAAAAAGAGAGAGAGGGAGAAAGGGAAAAGAAGAGAGAGGGGGGGAGGGGGGTATCTATCCAAAGAAAGAAAAATGGAAAAAGAAGTATTCTGGGATCAGAAGATTAAAAGATGTTGAAGTCTCATGGAAAGAAAAACCAAAAAAAAAGTGGACAAAGAGATACACACAAGGTACAAAGACAAGAGGCAGGAGACAAAGAAAGTGTGTTCTGCATTGACCAGATTGTGTGGGAGTGTATGCGGGTGCTTGTTTGTGTGTTTGTGTGTGTGTGTGTGTGTGTGTGTGTGTGTGTGTGTGTGTGTGTGTGTGTGTGTGTGTGTGTGTGTGTGTGGATTTAACTGGATTTACAGTGTCGTTTGATCAATCACTAACAGCTGACAGCAGGATGGAGAGTGAGACTCTTAGATTCACCCCATCAATATTTAATGCCAGCTGAACTGTTTCTTTCTGAACTGTTCTCTTCATTCATACTGTCTTTCTCTCTGTCTCTTTCTCATATTCTTCCCTTTATCTCTCACCATAATTTCTATTTACATCTTTTATATCTCTCATATTGCTTTTTTTTTCAGCCTGCACTTATATTATACTGATATCAGTCATGTCCTGTCTTCTTTCTTTATTACTCCACACTGATTGTCTCTTTCCCTCCATATAGTGAATGGACAACCTGAATAATAATTGTGTGTGCAGTGTATAGAGCATCTTAGTGACTCAAAAACAACCCCCAAAAAAGATTGAAATCATTCGATGCAAAGCAAATAATTTCAAATGCATATTCAAATTATATTTTTATTTGTCACATACTCATTCATACAGAGTATGACATATAGTAAAATGCTATTTACGACTGTCCAACTTGTAAACATAAAAAGAAATACAATATAGGATAAAAAATAAACGTAAACAAATAAATAAAATAAGTATAAAATGTGTATGTATGTATATATATATATATATATATATATATATATATATATATATATATATGAATTAACAGAAAGGAAGGATGGATATGTATTACATTTGTATGACAGAAGTACAGATTAAAGTGACTCAGTGTGATGAAACGATCATTAAATTGTCCATGTGCTTGTGTAAAAAATGTAAGTAAAAAGTGAAAGTGACGCTGTGTTGGTCCAATCCAGTTAGATTTCTGAAGCTGTCTGGGTTCTCCATGTAAACATTGCACCTACTGTACTTTAGTGTTTAAAAGGAGAAGCTGTAAATCTGTGTAGCTGTACATTGCTATACATTTCTGTAGATTACTTTTAATGTACAGAACCTGTCAATAGTGTGGAAAAGCCAAGGACACATGCATGTCTCTGTTTTTAAAAATATTTACATTGACCAAACAAAGAATATACAAATGTACAAATGTTAAACTTTATTTTCATTGAAAAATACTTTCTTAGCATGAATATCTGCTTTGCACATACTTGGGATCCAGACAGTTAGTTTCTCCAAAAATTCAGCTTTGCCATAACTCATAGAAAACTTTCTGAATGTGTTCTTTACTAGTAGAAATTCCTATGACCCTGCGATGCAGTTCATCCATAACGGAGCAGTTCAATAGGTTTTTGGTACAGTGACTGGGCAGGCTATTCCATGATAGATAACACTCTAGCCAATTGTTTTCTTTTTATATAACATTTACAAAGCTTGAATGTATGCTTTGTCTCTTTGCTTGTTTATAGTTAAGTTGGTTTCAATTAGCTGCAAACCAGATGGAACTGCATGGTGTTGAAGTATGGAACGGTAGCCATGCGGGTTCAGAATTCCTTTCATCCGGAATAATTATCCAACCTTCCCTGCTCCAAAACAACCCCAAACCATTAAGCTTCCACCTTCAAGTTTGACTATGTGTATGTATGAGGCAGACAGACTGGTTGCATGTTTCCTGTTTTTCTTTTGTGTTTTTGCCTTTTACCTAGTGTGTGTGTTTACAGTTTGTTTGTATGTACACATGTATATATATATATATATATATATATATATATATATATATAGATATACACACACACACACACACACACACACACACACACACACACATATTTAGCCAAACGTTTGTGAACACATGTTTGCTATTATAATAATCGTCACTCTATTGGGAAGATGTTCCACTAGATGTGGAATGTGCTTAGGGAGAATTTGTGCTTATTTACCTACAAGAACATTGGTAAAATGTGATCCTGATATACTGTAAGTTGAGGAGGCCTGAGGTGCAGTCAGGGTTTCGATTCATCCCAAAGGTGTTTGATTGGGTTAAGGTCAGTTCTCTATAGCAAGCCACTCAAGATCTTCCACTCCAGCCCATGTGCAGTGCATCCAGAAAGTATTTACAGCACTGCACTTTTCTCACATTTTATTTTACAGCCTTGTTCCAAAATGGATCAAATTAATTATTTTCCTCAAAATTCTACAAACAATACCCCATAATGACAACATGAAAGAAATGTTTGAATGAATTTACCACAGGTGGCAGTTAAGTTGTAGAAAACATCTCAAGGCTGGAAACAGGATGCACCTGAGCTCAATTTTGAGTGTCATGGCAAAGGCTGTAAATATGAATTTTTTTTTTTCCCTCTTTTTTTTATTTTTTATTTTTAAGAAATTTTCATGTATTTTGAGGAACATAAGGAATTTGATCTATTTTGGAATAAGTTTGTAATATAACAAAATGTGGAAGAAGTGAAGCTCTGCTAAATGCCGTAAATGCTTTCCGGATGCACAGTAAACTATATATTAGTGGAGCTTTGCTTTGTGCCCAGTGGCATTGCCATCCTAGTTCAAGTGAAGGGAAAAATGAATGCTACCACATCCAAAGACATCCTATAAAATTGTGTATAGGATTTTGTGGTAACAGTTGGAGGATGGACCACATATACCTGGAAAAGTTAGATGTCCCAACACTTATGTCCATAGAGTGTATATGCACTATGATTGTTTGCATCACTATGACTTTCATAATCTCTTCTTTTTATTGCCCAATTATATGCTAGTTTCTCACTTCATGGATTTCTTATATTTTCTTGTCATTCTCTATCAGTTTTCTCACTTCACTCGCTCTCTCTGTCTCATATAGCCACGGATATACTAACAGGCTTGTACTGTTTAGATGTTAACGAACCCTCACTCTCGTGTCCTCTCTGTAAACATTGTCGTGCTTCCGAAATGCTGTGTAAAGTGTTATAGTCCTGCTTTTAACTGCTATTTTCGTCCACCACATAAAAAGATCAGCACTGAGGCCCACACGACACAGCCGGTGAACTTGCAGTAATAACAGCCTTACTTTTGACAAAGTGAACAAACTGTCGGTAGAAAGACAGCTGCATACATTTCTGGGTTTTTGACATTGGAAGCAGTCTCATGCTCGCTTTAGTTTTTATGCGGTGGGCAGTAAAATGGAGAATGATAAAAAAGCCTAGACAGGAAAAAAAATTGACTGTTATTTAATGATATGTACTCCCTGAGAGAGGACGCTTAAATGGGAGATATTGTTTGAGAGGGAAATATTGCGTGCTGGGCAGTAGTTAGAGCGTTTATTTACTTTTTATGCACATGATCTTGTGTGGATTTTTGGCCTGATGTTGCTAATATTTTCATGTTAACCCCGGGAGACTTAAAGTTGAGCTTCTTTAGATGAGAACTGGATGAGGAGGAGAGAGGATAAGGGCACGCACACACACACACACACACACACACACACACACACACACACACACACACACACAAATGCAAAAAATACTCTTCTTAGCAGTATAAGAAATACAAGAAGATAAGTATAAAGAGACTGACAGAGATAAAATAATGGTAAGGACAAACTTTGGCAGACAGAACAGGCTTATACAGTCCTTATAAAGGCTTGAGACACAGAGGTACCACCTCAAGTTCCATAAAGATTTGCATTCTTCATTTCTAGGGGAAGGTTAGACAAGGAATGCATGTACAGACAAAGCATAGTATAGTAATCTACTTATTGTTTTTTTAATTCAATGATCACTAAACATTATGATATTTGAAATTGACAGCTTTGAGAGGGAGCGTCTGGCAGCCTGCCCTGAATTCCTACTTTTGCAACTTTCTCAAACCCGCTGTGTTTAATCAACAATTGATAAAGTAACCTTGACCTTCCCCATTCATGACTTCTTACTAATTTGTAAATGTGGGATTGTGCTTGGCCTCCATCTGTGCTGTTTGCTTTTAAAAGCTAAATTGGAAACGTGGGAGTTTGGTCAGGAGCCATTCGGAGCCAGCTGTGCAGGCATCATGGGTTTACACTAGGATTCTCAGAAGACCATGATGCAGCTTACAAGCAGTATCAGAATAAGGGTTTATTGTAAACCAAAGCCCTTGTAAAACTATGCCAAGCCATTACTATCATTTTTAAAAGTTTATTATCAACACATGCAGTAGCCTGAGAATGAATGTGCATTATAATGCATTTCAAGACAGTGTTGATTCAGTCGCTTAACTGTATTGTTGGTTCTTTATTTCATTTGTTAAGTGTTCCGCATTAAATTAGAGATGTAGGGATCCATTACAAACCCCGCGTTGTATATGTAGTATTATGTTGGCTAAATCCAAGTCAGACCAAGTTCTTCAAGAGTTACTTCTCTGTTTCGTTTTGTTTCTCGCAAAGCTCGCACTTTTATTTTCTTATTGTTTTTCTTTCTGCTTTTCATTTTACGGCTCCCTTGGATACAGTAAATCCCTCCGATCTGAGTATGTGATTATATACCACTTGCAACCACAGCCTCAGCCCAAGCCTCAGACCAAGGATTCCAGGCCTCGAAAGGAAAGTTTAAGAAAAGCAACATACAGCAAGACTTGCATGGATGACAGTTGTTGAAGAGAATGATGGATACTGTGGGAATGTCCATATTGAAGTAAATCACTAATGGTAACTTATGGCATCTCTTTTTTATGCATTAATGGGGTGACAATATTAGAAATAAATCAGGGTAATATTATAGCCATATTAACACATTAGTGATGTAAAACTGAAAAACTGAAAAAGCAAGAGACTAGGTGCCACAAGACCACATAGCTCCATCTTTATGGAATTAGGCTTATTGTCTGTGTGGTGTTTCATATGCTTTCTGTGTGTCCACATGGTTTTCCTGCAAGTTCTTCAGTTTCTTTACACTATCCAAAGTGGTAAGTGTTGGTAGATGTGAACAGGCAAGTCAAGTCAAGTTTATTTCTATAGCGCTTTTCACATCAGACATTGTCTCAAAGCAGCTTTATAGAATTTAACAGTTAAGGTGAACGATGTGTATTTATCCCTGATGAGCAAGCCGGCGGCTGTGGCAAGGAAAAACTCCCTTAGATGTTATGAGGAAGAAACCTTGAGAGGAACCCGACTCAAAAGGGGAACCCATCCTCATTTGGGTGATATCAACAGTGAGATTATAGTCTTTGAACAATACAGAACAGAAGTAAATATTATCAATATATATATCAAGGTATATTTTCAATGAACTTGCATCCCATACATGGTGCATTCCAGCCTTCAGTGCCTGGTATAGGCTTTGATTCTACTGGAGCAGAATATTAATATATGAAAAAAAGACTTGTATTTTAAAATAATATAAAAGGGTCTCAGAAGAGCTATAGTCTTGCACCATTATATTATGAGCACATGATTGAAACTTTGGCCATATATAAGTACATGGTACATAACTTAGTGAAATTCATTGCAAGAATAGTTTCTATATCTAGTGTAGTAAGTAAACATATAAATCAAGGTAAATGTAAATACCTTACACTTAAGTTTCATGTTGCATGAAGTCAAAGCATTGCCATACAGCCTAATAGCAACTGTAAAACCTTTACATAAAGATTTACTAAGCCAAAGTACTCAATATTATAAAGTTCCGGTGCTGAAATATCTTAAAGAAGACATCAAACCTAAATACAGTCTGAAGAGTAAGATCCAAATAAATCTGTTGAAAAAATGGATGCAGGAATAAAAAGTGTAAATGATCCCAGAATTATTTAAAACTCTCCTGCATGCAAATTGGAAATTGCACATGCAAATTTCTTCTTAATAAAAGAAATGAATCCGCTCTACATACTCCCCCCACCCCGCTTGTTGCCATTGCCATGGTCACGAACACCATGCGCCTGTGTTTAGTTTTCTGTTTTGAGTCCGTCTCCTCCCATGTCAGGTCACTGATTTGTTTTTTTTTTCATTGTCTTCATCTGTTTCTTCTTTCCCCTGATTACTTTTGTAGTAATACCCTCCGTGTTTCATTGTCTTGCAAAGTTTCAACAATACCAGGCCTTGTTTTCCCAGTGTCCTTGCTACCTGGTTCATTTTCCTAATTTCATGATTCGATCCATGCCTTTTTTATGGATATTCCTATAATAACCCTGGCAGGCTGCAAACAAACAAACAAACCTGTAATAAATGCACTGATTGTATGTACTACCATTCATAGTAAGCCCTTTTGTATTCAATGTGTGATCTTTCACTAAGAAAACTTCAGAGTGAGAGAATAAGCGGTTGATGATAAGTGTGAAGGTAAGAAACTCAGTGTGTATGAGATTGTGAGAATAACTGAATAGGGATGCGAGATATTCAACAGCCTTTAATCAGAGACTTGGAACATTTCCAAATCTTGACTAGTGCTAAATGCTCCAGTGGTACTTCATTTCCTGTCTCTATGTCTATAAAGCTAATCTGTGGCACAGATTTTGGGTCCGTGGATGCAGATGTTATGTACGTGGGAGATACTGTAACATCTTTTTTTTGTTGTTGTTGCTGTCGTGGCTTTCTCATTTTTTCCACTCTTCCACCCCCCCCAGCCATTCTTGATATCTAAGAGGCTAAGATGGCATCATGAATATTTTAGATGGCTTAATCAAGCCTTTCTTTGTTTTTGAGAGGTTTCATGTAAATATGTTTTGTGTGCATAGCTGTCTGGGTTTGTGTGTCACTGTATGTGAGTAGGATAAAGTAGGTTGAACTGCTTCATAAAGTGTGTGTGTGTGTGTGTGTGTGTGTGTGTGTGTGTGTGTGTGTGTCCTAATATATTTTAAAGCAATTCTAAAGTAACAGATTATTAATGCCTTTTCTGTCTATCAAAAAAGAAAAAGCATAAAGAACTTTTCTTTTTAATGATTGTAGATGTGGAACATTACATTCTCTTTTCAGTGACAGTCCAAGGTCTCCAAATGTCTTCTTTCCGCTTCATTTCGTCTCTCGCCAACTCTCCCTGTACCTTTCTTTCTTTTTTTTCTCTTTTTTTTTTTCTGTACCCCATTCTGTCCTTTTCTGTCTCGCTCTCCTGCTTCCCAGAAATGCACTAAATCCCTCTGGTCTCAGTATATGATTATATACCACATGCATCACTTGCAACTCCAGCACTATTTCCCACCCTTAGACCAAAGCTTCCTTGCATGCTTCATTAACCCGTATCAAACGCGTGCATCGGAAATGGGCTCCAGTTGGATGCGATTTCTGTTGAAAGGCCATATTCTGAATAAATTAACACAGGATGCTCTGGGTGGAGCATCTGAATTTTAGCTAAAAAGCAATCTTGTCTAACATCACATCCATCAACTTTTAGTCCTCTGCATATATTTGTTTATTCGCTTGTACTTGTCAGTTTTTTAGCATAAATGATTATGGGTTTTAAATTAGCTTCCAATAATAGACATGACTCACTATTGTTTTCTGGATAAAATGACCACTGAGCTAACTATGACTTTTGCTAGCAGGGTTAGCCACATAAACTAGCTTTACATGAGCAAGGTAGTTTTGAAGAACATAAAATTATAAACACAAATATACTGTAAACTATATAAGCAAATCTAAGCTGAAAGGAAAATATTTTCAATCACCAGAATTCTGATACATTAGAAGGACTACGTAATACTACCTTTAAATTTAGCTCAGAGAAAGAAATAAGAGGGAAGCTGCTTCATGACTGAGGTGATTTTGTATCTCAGCAGCATGAAATCATTTCTTATGATGTCATTTTTATTAAATTGTACTTAATAATGAGACAAATTTCACATAGATTTAGAGTAGATAGAAATACACAGAAGTCTCTTACTGGACCTGGGTTTCTTTGCATTGCCTGAATGACTTCAACACTTAAAGAATGGGAAGTGCATGAAATCAGAGTACAGAGGAAGAAATTGTGATTTTAATGCATTCAGTAGTAATTTCTGAACCCATTATACAACCCACAACCATCCTCCTGAAGCTTGGAGCTTTTAGATGAGTGGTGAGGAAAGCGGTAGCGCCGTAGTTAAGATTTTGGATGTCTGATCAGAAGGTGGCGAGTTTAAATGCCAGGACCACCAATGTACCACTACAGGGCCCTTAAACAAGGCCTTTGAGCCTCACTTGCTTGGTTGTATAAATGAGGTAACTGTAAGTCCATCTGGATCTGGCCCCTTTAGTAATGTAGTAAGGACAATAAATTAGCTGAAGTACCTGATCCTAAACCTAGGCCTGAAATAAGACTCTTTTGATAAATCAAGAACACTTTTCGCAATGCTGTATAAAAGCAAACCCTAGACACTAAACATAATGCAGTATAGAGATATATAGATTTTATATGCATACTGTATAGTAAATACCTATATAAAATATGACTTACGTGAAATCTTTGGAGGCCTTTCAGCACGTCTCCGTTTCACACAAGGTGACTCGTATATGTGTCCCTGTGCCTTTGGACTTTAGCCAAGGACGTAACTGCAGTAACGGCCGATTATAAGGGACCCTTTCAGTTTTATGTGCTGTGATCTTACTGATATGGTCCCAGTGTGTCTGTTTGGGCCTGGTCTTAAATTTAGCCTGGCGTGTAAATTGAATCTGTCCTTTTGGCTGTAAAACAAGGTCTCCGTCTTGACAAGTCCCTGCCCCATTACATCGCTCAACAAAATTGAATCGCAAATCCATGTGGGGCAACCTGGCAGGAGCTGGATAGAAGAGAAAGAGAAAAGTGTTGGTGAGTTTATAGTACGTAACTAATTACCATCCCCAGCACCCGATCAAAACGATTCTAACCTCAGATTCAAACTTTTTAAAGGGTGAACACCACTAAATATATTCCGTTTTCAGCACCGTAAAAAAATCTTGTTTTATTGTTTCATTCTTGCCAAAGAATAATTACAGGATGACAACTCATTGAAACACAAATGCAGTCGAGGAGGAAAAAACATCTGATGTATTCATGACAGCTTGTTGGATGCCGATATATCCAGAGTGTCTAGATAGATTATGGGCCACCATAAACATATCCAGAACATGAAACAGGTACACTGTTTCTAGTATTAAAACGTTCATTTTTCATGGATTCGTCACCATTATAGAACATTACAACAAACCCTCATAGTCATTACAACACAGTGTATAGCTAGTATGGCTATACAGATTTATTCATAAAAATACCTGTAGTTGTTTTATTACTGCAATATACCCAGTTCCAGTATAACATTTAACCAAATTATTTGAGGAAAATCTACATTTATTTGAATTCGTTTTTAACTAAACTTACTTTTATACTGACTTTACTGACTGTATTAGGTGAGTAAAATATATATAACATAAATACCATGCTTATTTATCTTAACTCTGATATCTTATAGCATGTGACATATACCACACTGTCACATAGTATGTGTCCTCTGTGAGAGACAGAAATATACTGTAGCATCTTTCTAGAAAAAAAAGTAACATTTTCCAAAGCATTTTCCTCATTTAACAGTATCTTGCAATATGAAAAGTACATGAAAAACCTTCTGCAACTAATGTAAAATCCTTATGTAAAAATGAACATTGTGTGAAGGCCTGGGAATATTAGGTGTAATATGTGTGAAGGCACTTTCCACTGTACAATTTTTTCACATATACAATTCTGTAAACTTTATACTCTGCTAAAATTATGTATGTTTCACAGTGGTTTGGTGCAACTAATGAACACTGACACTGGAAGACTTCCATTAGCATCAGCTGATTTTTCATGTATTTCCTTTTAAAGATACTGGTTATTTATTATCTTAAACATAAAGCTCAGCAAGAGCAGTTCATTTCAAGGATTGTCCATCAGTATCGGTATTGGGATTGCTGAGTATTTAAAGAAAGCCATACTGAAAGCCTCAAAGTCAAATCAAATCAAATCAAATTAAATCAAATCAAATTTTATTTGTCACATCCACATACATACAGAGTATGACATGCAGTGAAGTGCTTTATTTTCCTCTAATGCTATGGTCTGGAGTGTGATATTCCGCACATACAACAGCAAACTGCCAACAATTTCAGCGTTTTAATTTAATGGACATGTCGAACATTTTAACAGTTTATAGTTGGATTTAATGTTGTGGAACGTCCAAGAGACAAGTCAGTTCCTGTTCTCACTCACATTAGAGCTGTGATAAACAGTCATTCTCTGACCAGCCTCCTCCCTCTCCCTCTCAAAAGTGCAGGATTTTATTTTACAGAGAAACTGGAAAGCATAAACTTTTCTTTCCTAAAAACTTTAACGGTCTTGGAACACATACTATAAACAAATTTTGTAAAGGTTAATGTCAAATATTATACATATTAATGTGTTAAACAACATTTTATTTCATATCTGTTCATCATTAGACTTATGTGTAAGTCCTTGGTATAGGCTGTTACTATAGAAACTATAATCTGTCCTTTACCACGTTGCTGATCTGTTCAGTATAACATCAAGAGCCTTTTCTTAGGTCTTTCTTACTTCACATTTCAATACGGAATACACCATTATTTCCTCAGTTTATGTGCTGGATAGGTGCTCAGGTCTTGATGCGAGACTTAGAGCGACGTGACAAGCGTAGGCCACGATCATTTCTCGCTCATTTTACTTCATCATTCCTACTGCACAAATCCGTCATCCTCTCCACCCATGTGATTTATCCCAGAGCTGATTACTGCTTATTATCCGTTCCAGTGAAGTCAAACTGAAATTAAAAGATTTGCTCGATTTGCTCAATTTGCTTTTTCTGTGTCGGAATTAGTTTGACTCAAGCCCACACAGACATGCAGGAAAACATGCTGAACATTGCCTACGCACACATACTTAGCCTTTAGCACTCCACCCTACCGCATACAACACACAGCCTGACCAGTCTCCGATCTGGCACACGGATGTAAACTTGTTTGCATGACGCACTAACAGGGCGTTAGAAATAAAATGTGCCAATGTGACAGGAGGCTAAATCATCTCTTCTCTCCCATTTTAATCAAGTGACAGATGGAAAGCTCAGGCAGACAGTGTGTTTGCGAAGTCGGGTGTGTGCTAAGCAATTTAGGTTTTTTTTCCGTAATCATAGAGCCTAAGCACAAGCCTGAGATTCAATTGATTTTATGTACTTTTAGTGTCTTTTCTCTGGCATGCTCCAGGTGTTCCTGATGTTTAACTTGACCGTGATTAGTTGACTCATTGATGAGGTGTTTTCTGTAACTGTAATTGCTGTCTTGCTCTTTGTTGCCATTGAATGAAACCGCTTGAAGTATTCCCGATTCTATGATCTCATGCAATATTTATTTATTTGATGTAATATTATCAGATCTGATTCTGATGTAAAGGTCTAACTATAAATTAAACATGTTAAACTGTCATAAAATGCTGTTAAAATATTAGTTGATGTATTTGTGAAGACCTGGGAATATTAGGTGTAATATGTGTGAAGGTTTAATTACCTCTGACTGCTAAGGAGCACAACATTTATTAGCAGCCAATATCTGATTACAAATGGAATTGATTGGACAGTTTTGCTGTGGCAGGTAACCATCCTATTGTGTTTTCTTTGTGTTGAACTGGCTCAATTGTCAAGGTGATCTATTTAGACTTATCAAGCAAGATAAACAATTAAATAAAAGCATTGTCATGGGGCATTATCATTAATAGATCACCAATTTAAAATTGATTGATGATACATAAAAGTGCTAACCTGGATAATAGATCTTGTTTTGACTAGCTAGTGGTTGCAAACTGACAAATTGAAAATGGAGAAAATACATTTTTAAGATTCCAATTTTATGGTTCATTAGACAGTTTCTTAAAAGTGATGGGGAAATACTACAATCTCTTTTTGTTTTAAAGTGTATTAATAACATGATCCTCAGTTAAATGTTGATAAAAAAAAAAAATAATAATATATAAATAAATATATATATATTTATATATAATATATATAGAGAGTGTGTGTGTGTGTGTGTGTGTGTGTGTGTGTGTGTGTGTGTGTGTGTATGTGTGTGTGTGTGTGTGTAAATAAAGTTGATTTCACTTCAGCAGCAGCCAAACACACAGTGGGTAAATTCACTGCTTTTTGGGTACCCAAGCCTTAAAACTTGCTGTCTGTTGTCTGTAAAATGTGTAGAAACTGGGAAATCAATGCAAGTGTGAACATCATGACTGAGCTAAATTTAATCCCAGAGTGAGGGGATTATTTTCAGCATTTATCAGTATAATGGCCCGCAGACAGGGTTTCCACACACACATAGATGCGCACATACGGATTGTACTACACACCATCAGATGTGCAAAGACAGCTGGTGTCATGCCTTTCTTGCTGAGGATGACCACTGTGCATGAAACGAGCAAGGGGGGAGTTACTTTCCACCTTTTCCTCTGATTATATTGTTTTTAGTACTCTTGAATTAACAGAAAAGAGAGAAGATAAAGACAGAGAGAGAAGGAGTGAAGGAGAAATGGAGCAGAATGTGTGAATAAGATATAGATGGAGAGAAAGAGAGTGAAGAGAGACAGTAAAGGAAATAGAGAGAGAGAGAGAGAGAGAGAGAGAGAGAGAGAGAGAGAGAGAGAGCAGGAGATTGCTTCTGAGTGATGGCTAGGGAAAGGAGGCCTGACGAAATACAACAAAAGTGATGTTAAAGGCCATGCTGTGGATTCCAACACTGTCTTATTGCATATCTTTTGGCTTTCTCAAACACAAACGCACACACACACACACACACACACACACACACACACACACACACACAC
>JAAIIK010000040.1:4566072-4579852 GCA_014706435.1 Silurus glanis
TGTGTGTGTGTGTGTGTGTGTGTGTGTGTGTGTGTGTGTGTGTGTGTTCCCTATCATTTACACCTTTCTCTAAATTGAGTGTTTTTTGACAAACATGAATCTACATAGAATGAAACAAATAATATACATAGAATGATTAAGAAAGGAAAAAAGAAAGAAAAAAATGTGTCATTTATGCTGTTTATAAAGATGGAACAAGATCTGAAGTGAAGAAAATCGAGAAAAATGAGATACAAGGACTGTGAAAAATATGTCACTTTTCTGATCATGATAAATGTCTAGTTCGCCATGAGACTCTATCAGCACGCTGATTGGTTCTATCAACGCAGACACCGTAGCTTTCAGGTAGATATTCTGCACTCCTGCGAGACCCAACGCAAACGAGTGCAAAAAAAGCGTGACAAGATTTGATTGGTGAATATGGGTGCGGCCAGTAAAATATTTACGTGTGTGGTTTGCGGGAGAATAAAATCATTCGTAGGACTCCCGCAAAATGGTCTCAAAATTATATATATTTTTAAATTATTAAAAACAAATAAACTGTAATGTATCTACTGCACAAAAGCAACAATAGCATATAAAATCAAATAAACCGATTTACAGGCACAAGGTCGGAAGCGAACTCTCGCATGGTTCGTGCACGGTAGACTACTAGAGCACACCGAGACACAATGTCTGAAGCGATAGAGAAGAATCAGTGAGTGCTACCGTTATTACTTAATTTAAGAAAGGAACATACAACAAAACATAACCTTGACCTGTTTTTTTATAGGATATTGTTCTAGTTGATGTTCTGAAAAGTTCCTTGTTTATGTCCATGTTCGTCATTTAAACAAAAAGTCAAACTAAAATAAAACTCAATTTTTTTTTTGTTTGTTTCTTTTTTATTCATAATTAAAAAGTGAAGCAAGTGGACCTAAAAAATAAAAATAAAGCAGAATAGCGGGAAGAAGCAGGCAGTGCATTGAAAATAAAACTACTTATACATTTTACATGCTGGCTTTTGCAGGCGGGAGCGGGACATCACTTAAACATTGTGGGCGGAAGCGGGAGAAAATAATAATTAGTCTTATTATAACGCGTGGGAGCGGTAAAAAAATCTGTCCTGTGCAGGGGCTTCTCTCCGTCTAATTAAATGTTCATATTCTGATTAAATAAGCTAAAACCATGCTACATGTATTTCTGGTTTTCCACCTGCCTCACATCTAAAGATCTACTAGGGGGTCACTCATACTCCACCATGTGCAGCAACAGCATTCATCTTAACATCTCTATGTCTAACCATGCTTAACAGTGCAAGTCTTTATACACACTCAGCAGCACCCATGAAGCAGCTCTAGTCCTAGCTACCTACCTGTCCTGAAATACTGGAACAATGTTCTGTAGTCAGATGGTGTCCAGCATGTGTGGTGACGCCCTGGTAAGGAGTACAAAGAAAATTGTGTCTTGCCTACAGTCAAGCAGGGTGGTGGTAGCATCAGGGTCTGGGGCTGCATGAGTGCTGCTGGTACTGGGGAGCTGCATTTATTTGAGGGGAAAAATGGATTCCAACATGTACTGTGACATTTTGAAGCAGAACATGATGCCCTCCCTTCAGAAACTGGGCCGAATGGCAGTTTTCCAACATGAAAACAACCCCAAACACAACTGCCTTACTAAAGGTGAAGGTGATGAAGTGGCCAAGTATGTCTCCAGACCTAAAATCTATTATGCACCTCTGGGGCATCCTTAAGCAGAAAGTGGAGAATTGTCATGTATCTAACATCCAGCAGCTCCATGATGTCATTATAGTGGAGTGGAAGAGGATCCCAGCAACAACCTTTGCTGCTATGGTGAATTTCATGGCCAGGAGGATTAAATCAGTGCTAGATATCCATGGTGCTCACACAAAATATTGACAGTTTTGACATGTTCACTGTAGGTGCACTCACTTTTGTTGCCAGTAATTTTGACAATAATGGCGGTATGTTGAGTTATTTTCAGAATAGTATTAAAATGTATTAATTAAAACGTATTAATTTGAGGTACATTTAGAACAGATGAAAATGTGCGATTAGGGTGCGATTAATCGCAATGAAATATTTGTGTGCGTGTGTGTGTTCTTTCCTTTACTAATTAACATATGCTTGACACTTTAGGAAGTATACAGAGGGGATCTTGCTTTCACTAACACACACACACACACACACACACCTTGAATCGAGCCAACACACATGCACAGACATTTGTGGTAAAAATGCTTGGGCAGTGATTATTTTCCATGGAAATGAACGTGGAATAGATGGCTAGACCAGAGATTCTGGTATGAATCTCTCTCTCTCTCTCTCTCTCTGTGTGTGTGTGTGTGTGTGTGTGTGTGTGTGTGTGTGTGTTTGTGTGGCAGTGTTACAGCAAGCCTAAAACTGCTTTGTTTCTTGCCATTTTTAGTCAAGTCAGAAGTGAAACACAAACTACACAATCTATTATTTTTGCCTGAGTGTTATTTCTTTTAGCAACTTTGCTCATTATTAATTTGAAATATGGATCTCCGGAGCTCTGCAATGCACAAATTATGACGTAATTAATGGATTAGGTAGTTAGTGGCTTATGACTACAGTCAGAGCTATGAATAATCAGTCTGTAAAAGCTATGTGTTGTAGCCTCATATTACCTTTTCTGCCATGGTGAGTGTGTTTGTCATACAGTACTTTCAAGTGGTTTTCTGTAGGACATTACAGTGCTTCTCACCGGCCACCTATCTAACTGGCAGCCTGTAAACATGTGATGCTAGTGGTTGAATTGTTCGCACAATGCCATGTGATAAGATTATCAAGGAACAAGTCCTCCCACTAACATCCATACTAGTAATGGAGTACAGGGATCCTGCTAAGTCAGGTTTTCTTCTAGCAAACACTATTGATGTCAAATATGCTGCCATAGTTCTGTTTAGTGGCAGACACTTTCTAAAGTTTACATTTAATTACTACTGCTTCCTGCTGGATTGGTTTGGTAGCAAGTGGTCTTTTCCGAATGGTGTCCTGCTTCTGCATCTGTTTCTATCCTTCATCATGTGATTGATTTACAGGCTTCATACCGCTGGCATATTGGAAATACATACCACTAACATGTTGTTCATCACAAAGATGTTTATAGATACAGTACATGTGAAGTTGATGGACAAATACCTCAGGGGTTCTTGATTGACAGGGGGTGAACATGGTAGCAAAGTGTTTAAACACCAGCCAAAAAGTCTATAATACCTGCAAAGACCATACTGCAACTAATGGTCCTTTACTTACACTTTAAGACTGTTGACAGATTCAATAAAACAAAGGCATCGCTTCATAATGGTCATATCCTAATTTGCAAGGACATTTCTGTGGGTTTTTAGACATTGCCTGAATTCAGAAAATGTCCATCTATTGCTTTGAGAGGTGGTTTGAATGGCAAACTCTAACCTTTACCCATAATGTACAAGTACAAGGCAGCTTTGAATCATATCTTTTTTGTCCCCCAAGGCCAAAGCCAAGTTCCATTAACTCTGAGTATACAGATGTAGAAGAACTGTGGTAGCTTAATAGCTTCTGAAATGTTGGTGTTCAGATTGGTCCAGAATCTGCATGGCAAGGGAGGTAAACTGTTTAAGAGATAGTGAGTCGTGGCTGTAAGATAGTCCAGTCAGTAACTTCTCACACAGTCTTTAAGAGTGTAAGGAAAGCCAGGTCATTCCATCCACCTTCATGCGATGTGCAGAACATCAGCATATCGTCTAACGCACAGATTCACACAGCTCTGTACTTATCGTCCCTGTTGAACCGGTGAAACATGCATTCACAACAGTTAATTATGAGGTTGCCGGCAGTATGCAGTTACATTCAGTTTACTGATGACATTTAGTAATGTTTTTCTGTGGAATGTGGAACACAGTGATGACAAAAAGCAAAGCGAACAGTTTACAAAGAAAGATTTTGCTAATACACAGCTAAAACTAAGTTGGTGTAAGGCACCATAGACTGTGACTTGGCCTTGTCATAACTGTATTTGTTGAAGTGTGTGTGGGTATTTTATTGTTCTTGTGGAACAAAATGTTGACTGATGAAAGAAAAAACACATTTTTGTAATGGGTGGTGCTGTGTGTTGTCCATGGTATTGCTCTCAGCAGTCTCTTTACTTACAGTAAAGTAGGTAATATATAGTATATCTAAAATCTAATACCTGATTCAGTAATATAGAATAAACATTAAGCAAAAGATAAATGAACTTAATGATGAATTAATAGATGACTGGATATAAAACTGCATCATTATAATTATAGCATAGTATCTCTCTCTCTCTCTCTCTCTCTCTCTTTCTCTCTAACTTCTAGCTCCACATTTTCCTCTTCCACTACACTCACACCCTACACACATGCAGACACACTAATACACACAGACACACAGGCATAAACAAGCAGAATACTGTATACACACTCCCAGGCTTATAAGTGTCAAGTAAACACAACACACACCCTCTCAAATCCTAATTCACACCCTCACATCACTAACACCAACAATCTTCAACAATCAACCAACTTCACTCTCATGATTATGATCCACCAAGTTGTATATACTAAAAGGTGCATCTGAAGTGACACACATGTTTCAGAGTTCAGAGCTGTTCAATTGGTGCTAGGCTTTCGCATAAGTAAGCGGGTGTGTAGTTTTATCATTAATAGTAAATCTATCAAATAAAAACCAGATTAATTAAACACAGGCTTAACAACCAATAACATTAGAGCAGGGTCTGAACATCTGAGTCATTTATCATGATTTTTTTTATAAATAAAGTGACACAGAATTCAACTCTGATAACATCACATCCCGCAACATATAACGTGATGTTAATTTCCACATAGGTTATATTAACGGACTTGCAAACTTTAGGCCTATTTTTATCTTTATTTATCTTCAGTTACTATTTTATCTTGACCAAGGTCACACTGAATTCCTGTCGTAAGATACTTCCTGTAAGACCTGCTGTATTCCCCTATTTTATGTGCTTCATTATTTTTTAGCAAAATTAAATGTTTTGAGTTGAAATAAAATAAAATGTATTGATGTATGTTTGACAAAGCTAATGTTAGACCAGTAGTTAGATATTTATGCATTAAATATGTATGTGCCAACTAGTAGGATGTTACCAATAAATCAGGAAAGAATGGTCAGAATTTGCCAAAATACAGATTAAATGTTGACACAAAAACATAAAAAAACAACAACAAAGTGTCAAATCTAACAATTATACAATTACTAGTAATTAGAAGGTGATCAAAATGTCAGCCATGTAGTTCTGCTATGTTTTTTATTATGCATTCCTGCAATATCCTGTTAAAAAAATCCACCCAATAGTCAAGAAAATAACTGTTTTTGCATTTGTCCGAGTTCTTGACTGCACAGATGCTAATCATATGATGTGTTCTTACTGTCCTTCAAAATAGAATTGTTGAAATGCATGCTTTCTTGCTTCATTTTTAGAAGCACAATACTTTTTTAGTGATTAAAACATTAGTTATGAGATTTTAAATTGGAAACATGATTTAATTATCATTTGATTCATTGCATTTTTTTTAGATAAATATTTGAATTAAAATGATTAACTCTACTCCTACCACACTGTATTATATTCTCATCTATCATGTATCATGTGATAACGCCACACTTAAGTTGGAGCTAAGTATGGTACATTATGCATTACTCCTAAGCAAGCCTTTCAAAATAGGAATTGCACACAACAATTTAGAGAAACCAGGACAGGTAGGTTTAGTTACATATGGAATACTTTCCACTGATTGGATGAGACCTCTGTCACACAAGATTTACAGAACGTAGGAAATTGTGTTCTTCTTTCTTCTTTTAATCTAAGAAAATAACAAAATGTTTCCCTTCACAAACATCAATCAAACTTATATAACCACAGCCTGCTGTACTTTTGGTAAACCATATGAGTGACTGATGTCTCTTCGAATTAACTTTGAGAATTCAATTCGCAAACTATACCTAGCTTTGGCAATTTGAGTGAATTTGTCGTTATATAGTAGATCAACAGTCAGTGAATCTTTTATAATCTGCTAGGATTGTGGCCAAGATAAAGCAAATAATGATTACATGAATGTGTGAAGTGTCACAAACTATGGCACAGGCACCATATACACTACTTCGTTAATAAAGTAGTCCTGTTTGTATTTAGCTTCTAATTTGCTTATATAATTATAATTTTTTTGGATGGATCCTAAAAGACATCTAAAAAAAAAAGACATGAAACTTGGTCAGGTGTCCACAAACCTTGTTTGTTTGCGGGGTCGGCATCTACTTCTTTAAAGGTCCATAATCTTTATGAGGTGGGACACGACTGGAGCTGGCACAACCTCAGGATGCCTCGGGATGGGTAAATAGAGAGAAGCATTGGAGAGGAATTAGCATGGCTGCTGTTCATAATATTAACAAGCACAAGTTTATTAATGTGCATTTGATCAGATGTACTGGAGCACAAGGTTGTGATATGTGATATGTGTTTCTAGCTTATTATGACAAGGAAAACCAGCTTGAGATGGCATGAGGAAACATATGAAAACAACCGTGTGAATTACAGACAACATAGCAACATAGCTCTTATACTGTGATAGCTATAAAGTAATGCTCATAATGTATGCAAGCATCCATCAATCTTCAGTAGCTGCTTTATCCTGGTTTGGGTCACAGTGGATCTGGAGCTTATCCCAAAAACACTGTACATGTGGAAAAGACACACCCAGTCCTTTGCACCATGCACACTTATACGTGATCATTTTCAGGATAAATAAATAAATAAAAAAGTACTGTATAATGTTAATAATAAAATAAATTATATTCATAATTATTATGTCAATAATACTTTATAGCATTTTACCAAAGGTTTTTAATATTTATTATTCAGGTTTACTGAAACACTTGAATTGATTTTTAAATACATTTCAATTCATAAATTCATTCTCTCGAATAGAAGTTTGAGAGAGAGAGAGAGAGAGAGAGAGAGAGAGTCTGGAGGAAAAAAAGTGAAGGGGATAAAATAGAAACAGATAAAGCAGATAAAGAGACAAAGAGGAGAGGTTAAGAGGGTGACATGCACTTTGCAGAAGAAAATGTACTATGCAGGGCCGGTAAAAATTTTAAAAGCACTTTATAAATGTAAGTCTCAATCATGATGCAGTTTAGGGCAGAAAAGCAAACACAGAGGATAAAGTGCTGATGAAAATATAAGTCTTGCTAGGGAATAACAATAAGATTGAGAATATGCTGAAATCAAAACACACTTTATGGACAAATGTATAGGGGCACCTGTGTTTTCCAAGTCTATGTGGTTCTTCTTCAAACTGGAGGCTTAAACTGGGACACCTTATAGTAAAAGATCTTGAGTGGCCTGTTATAGAGCTCTGACATCACCTCATTGAATGCCTTTGGGATGATTCGGAACATTGACTGCACCTCATGCCTTCTCATGCTACATCAGTACCTGACTTCACTAACTCCATTGTGGCTAAATGACCACAAATCTTCACTTCTGAGACATCTTCACAGAAGAGTGGAGATTATTATAACAGCTAATGGAGACTAAATGTGGAATGGGATGTTCAAAAATGCAAATACATGTGTATAGAGACTTTTGTCCATCTTGTATATTTCTATCCACTCTCATAGCAGCTCACTGTGCAATGGAAGCCCTAGTGTGTTTGTTTACTTTGCCACATGTGTTTGGTCTTGATTCATGTATTGTATTCTCTCATGTCCTCTGCTTGGCTGTCTCGCTCATGTTTCTTTGTCCAGTGCAAAATACTGTTCTTTGTCTATCCACCTATCTGTACCAAGAATTCTGTTGTCATTTTCTGGTTCTCAATCGATCCAGATCTGTTTCCTGGTTTGTGTTTTGGGTTGCCCTCCTGACCTCCGCCTGTTTCACGTTCCTGATATTGATTCACGCTTTGCTCAACTGCAGTTTCAGCTTGCACCGTTTGCTAGCCAATAATTATACAGTGGCTTGATAGCAATATTCTCATAGCACATGGAAATGCTGTGATTTTCCTAAATATAATGTTTTATTATTTTGGAAATACAAAGAATCAAAGTTTAACCTTTTTAAATGTAATATTGGAGATTTTGCACTGTTTTTAGGTGCCTATGTAAATGGTTTCTGTGGTTCTGGTTTGTAGAAAAGGTCATATAATCTCCTTATGCCTAATCTATTCGATTGAAGCGTGTGCTCATAGAACATGTAAAATGGCTTTAATCTAAAAGGGATCATAATATTTTGCCCAAACTTGTATGTACTTCTATGCCAGTTTGAGTGCATACTGTTATTAAAGCAAAAAGGGGACTAAACAAGTACTAATGAACTCAGCAGAATATAATGAATTTGTAATAAAAATCCCTGTGAAATTGTATTTAATTAGAAATGAATTTAAACCATTGTCACGAGAGGTCCCAGACTTTTGGATCCCACTTAAAAAAAAAACTAGATAGCCAGCTAGGCTTAGGCATCGGATAATACAAGGGTTGTTATTGTTACAATGGACACATGTAAGGAGCCTTTTATTTTCATATCTGCACCTGCATTTATAGCAGACTGTCTGCTAACCTCCATTATAAATCTCTCTCTCTTTATCTCTTTCTCTCTCCCCTATCAACTATCTCTCCATCTTGCATGTCTCTCCATCATAGACTTGTCTGCAAATTAATGTATGAGCTTGTCCTGATACAATGCCACTGACGCCATTAGAGCATCACGCCTGTCACTAAGATGAATGAGCAGCGAAAGAAGGGTAGAGGGCAGGAAGAAGGAGGAGTGTAAAAGATGTGCAGCTTCTCTATCATTTTCCATTTGATTTTCTTTTTCTATTTTATTCCTTTTATCCCATTCTTTTTTTATTTTTTTGTTAATACATTACATTTTAATTTTCTTTTTTAGTTGAAGTGCTTTATTGGTATAATTTCTAAGAGAAGTGAGGTATAATTGTTCTATATAAGGGTGTGTATTATGGTTACATGCACGTTTTTAACTCTAGTCTGCTAAAAAAAAATTCAATAAACAATAAACATTAATCACAAGCACAAAATAACTCTATTGCATAGCTATGATGTAAAACTGGTAACAAAATCTTGACATATGTCAGCCAAGAAAAAAAATGTTTTCTAGGATATATTCCTAAAAGTACAAAAGTACAAGTCAATGCTATGTTTTTTCTACTTTTAATACAGTAAGCCATCATCATAAATGTAAATTAGAGTAATTCAGGCATTAACAAGGGCAATGCATGCTAGTTCTAGATCCAAAACATTGTGTAAAAGAGCTGGAAACACATTTTGACCATTAAACAGCATTATGTACAACTACTTGTGAATTTGTGTTTTGAAGTAGAAACAAGATTTATGAGGCACAGAGAGAGAATGGTGCATTTACATGCTTTTCTCAGAAGCTAACAGCATGGCATGCATGCCTGTGGTGTTGTGCATCAACCAGAGTTCTGAAGAGCAGTCATTCATAATTGTGTAGCCATAAATGTTGGGTCCAGACACTGTAGCCCTTTTGCAATGGGATTTATGAATGAGTAATATAGCCACAAATTCATTTTAAGCTTAACCAATTTCAGCCCAGTGTTTAAGCGAGTATGATATCACTTCTACGAAGAAAACACATCCAAATGTACTCTCCTGGCTCCATAAAAATGGCATTCAACAAAACACCCTTGCACTTTAGAATTTGTAATGGTTTCTATATATGTAAAAAAAAAAAAAAAAAAAAAAAATCCCCAATATATTTTTTTTATTGTAGTTTATTGCAATATTTATGCATAACAGCTAATTACAGAAACAGTTTATGAATGCTTTCTTAAAATGTCTGTTTATTCAAACTGGAATTTGTAGTAACAAATGTGTAGTCTGTGACAAGAATCTCACACTGGACAGCTGTTATTTAAAAACCTGAGCAAAGTTTATTCAATATTTTCTATTCTTCTGTGTTTTAGATAGCAGTAGTTGTGAAAAACAGCAAATGAGATATTGTGTCATATGTTACTATAAATTGTGGTAATTATAAAGATTATTTTATGTAGCTGGCAGGACCACACTCCTTCCATACTTTTTCCTTCCATCCATCCATCTATCATTTACATTTACATTTGTGGCATTTGGCAGATGCCCTTATCCAGAGCGACTTACAACTGAGCAGGGGAGGGTTTTAGGGCTTTGCTCAAGGGCCCAGCAGTGGCAGCTTGGTGGTGGTGGGATTTGAACCTGTGATCTTCTGATCCAAAGCCCAATGCCTTAACCACTGAGCTACCACCTCCACCGATCCATCCATCTATCCATCCATCTATCTATCTATCTATCTATCTATCTATCTATCTATCTATCTATCTATCTATCCATCCATCCATCCATCCATCCTTCCAAACCATATACATTATAGTAATAGCCATATATTATGTTCATAGTACATATCCTTCTTTACATTTCTGTTTATAGTAATAGCCATATGTATATCTAGTTCATAGTACATACACATCTGTAAATTACTCCTATAATACCATTTTATCTAATTTATTTAACTTATGTAAACACTGTATATCCTGCACTTGCTGCTATTGCACTTCTGGTTAGACCTACCGTATTTTTCGGACTATAAGCCGCTACTTTTTTCCCACGTTTTGAACCCCGCGGCTTAAACAACGAAGCGGCTTATTTATGAATTTTTCCTAGGTTTTTCCCGGTTTCACAAACTTCAAGCCAAAAAACTGAGCCCCTTAACATTAAACCAATGAAATTTCTGAACGGAAACGAAAAAACGCACCTCACCTGTGTTCTGAGCTGCACGGCATCGGGAGAAAAAAAGTTTTTTTTTAAACGCACGACGATTCCAAAAGATAAACTCCAGAGAGAAATAGTTGTGAAAGGAAGGAGGAAGACAGTGAACAATGACTTTCTTGGTCGGCTACTGTTTAGATACAAGCCGTTGTAAAGTCTGGGTCAAGGGATAGCTCGCTAACTCCAGTTGCAACAGAAATCATATAAGCACAGACAGGTTTCCAAAACTCGTGCTTTTTTATTTTTCTTGGCAACAGCGTTACGGGTTAGTCATAGAAACTTAGAAATGAGCATCAGAAAATAATAAGGACATATTCCTCGGTCTTGCACACATGCAGTAATAGCGGAAAAATGCGGCGCCAGGCTATTCCCAAAATGCCGCTCTGCTCTTAAAGGAGCCACAACATATTTCACCTGTTACACCGTGTAACAGACATTGTCTTTCATTAAAGCCTGTGTAAAGTTCATTAGTTTTAGTGTAGACACCTGCGGCTTATAGACAGGTGCGGCTTATTTATCTTTAAAATAAAAATCTTTGTCAAATTCATGACGGTTTATATATGGGTGCGCTTTATAGTCCGTAAATTACGGTAAACTGCATTTCGTTGCCTTGTACTTGTACATGTGTAATGACAATAAAGTTGAATCTAATCTAATCTAATCTGAAACCACCTTGATTAACCTTATTATTTGTTAAATGGAGGATTTTACCACTAGGAAAGGTTTATTTCCACAGTCATTTAAAGTATTCAGGAAAAAAAAAGAGAAAAGCAAAAATGTGTGTTCATTGTACATGAAAATTTTCTATAATGATTTGCATTGCACATTTAAATTCATGCATTTCTGGTGTTTACATGTGTTTAGCTAGCTAAGTATTTACTAATAACAATGTTATAGTACATTCTGACTAAAGTATGGATACATGAGTGCGATTAATTGGGCATTTGACGTACCTTGCAAGTCGGAATTTGGAATTGTATCATTTCTTACCTTCATGCTTCCAGCTGTGGGGAAAACAGACATCTCAGCATGCTGGCTAGATAAGTATGGAATTTTAACTAAGAATTCTATTTTGAGGGGCATTCCTGGTTTTAGGAGGTGAATGCAGAACAAGGGTACCTTCAGCTCATTTTTCTAGTCATTTTTCTGATATTTATTGCACTATTGTCCCAATATCTCTGCCCTCACCATAGTCTTATTTTTTGAGTGAGTCATTCAGCTTGTGAGCTTGTGTGGCTGTGTATCAAGATTGCACACCATCCCAAATGGTGTCGCTGACATTTAAAAGGTGCTGAATTTGCTTAGATTTCTTAGAAAGGGGAAAAAAGCAAATGCATTTGTCTCAGACCATTTGCTAAACCATTAGTGTTGATGGTGCCTGCTGATGCCATGTATTTTAACCACCTGCCACACTAAAAGTAATGCCCCCAACCAATAATCAACCTTTTCATGACCTGAATTTTGACTGCACTCTGGTTTTATTCTAGCCCATTTAAATAGAAACTATCGAAAAAATGCGTTGCGCAAGTGTGCTTCTTTGTGGCATTAGCAAGCTTTTGTTCAATTGTGCTATAATTCAGGGTTTCCTCTGTTTTTAGTTTGGATTGTGTTTGGATTGTAATCTAGATTGGTTTGCTTTGTGTACATTGTTAGAGCTCTTATATGTGTATAAAATGAATCGTTTTTTTTGTCTATTCTCAGCCATTCTAAATAAATACTCTGATCGTAAACTATACAATTATAATATGGTAATAATCTTGGTGGAGCATATTTTCCAGTCTTTTACTTCGCTTAAAACTATTTGCTAATGTACACTGATATTGTAATCATTTCAGTGCAATCAAATCTGAACTTTACTTAAGTGATCTTTTTTTTTTTCTAGCATGGTTTGGGTTCACTAAGTTACCTAAATAAGAAGGTGACTCCAAATCAATACATTTTCAATACAATATTCTGACTGATCGGTTATTGACGTTATCTTATGATATGACATTTTTCTCCCTATGGAAGGGGAACTCTGTCCTAGAATGACTCTGCCCCTAGCCAAAGTCTTGGTAATTGGTTTGAAGACTATAAAGAAAAACATGTAAATAATATTCTGTGGATGTTAATAATAACAAACTGAAAACCGTATTTTACCATTCTCTTAAAATCCAAAAGAAGTCCATGTCACATAATAAAAACATCAGTCAATGTGCTTCCATTTTGTTTAAAACACAGTGAGATGTATACTCTCTTCAAATAATTTCACAAATAAAGACATAACTTCTTAACCATCCAACCAACCAACAGAATATTCAAAGAATCAAATAAACAAACAAACCAAGCAACCAACAATTTTCCAACCAAACAAACAACCTCCCAACCAACCAACCTCCCAAACAACGAATCGACCAATCAACTAACCAACCTTCCATCCAAACAAACAAACAAAAAACCTCCCAAGTAGCCATCCAGGTTATCATCAGTTATCAGGACCTGTTGTTGTTTTGTTTTGCTTCAAGAATTCTTCAGTGTATAGCCAACAACTTGATTTAGTTGGTTTTACAAGTGAAATAAATGACTTGCAACAGCTTCAGCAAGAGTGAAAATGAAATTATACCGCATGACCTCCTTTAGTAGGTAATGTTATTAATTTAAGCTACTGGGTCAGTTTTAAAATATGTTGTATAATGAGTAAGTGTGTCAGGTCATGCTTAGCCAGCCAGTATTTTAACTGTATTAAAGAGAGCCCACAGTGCAGTGTCAGGTGTTATCAAGATGAGTTTGGGTGAAAGGAGATTAACTCTGACATAGATTTAAATTGTGTTGCTGGTGACCTGGTTCCTTAATTGTTCTTTGTGCAGTTAACTGATGAAAAGAAATGATTAATGCATGGGGATATGTGTGTGTGTGTGTGTGTGTGTGTGTGTGTGTGTGTGTGTGTGTGT
>JAAIIK010000040.1:4579862-4589862 GCA_014706435.1 Silurus glanis
AACCTCCATTATTCATTTCAATATCTACTTTGTAGGTTTTGATTGTTTCCGGGATCACTAGTCAGAGCTACGGAAATGGTGTATTTTTCCATTTTTTTCAATGTGGTCCATCTTCTTTTGTCTTCCCCCCACTCAATTTCGTTCTCTCTTTCTCTCTGATCATCAAATCATATTTAAGGACTGGTCTTTTTTTTTTTTTTATTAATAAATTCAAATAAAAAAAAAACTGCCATTTATTGGGAAAAATTACTATGAGAATATATCTTGGTCAGTCATAAAGTTAAAACCAACTGCCAAATATTGTGCAAATCCCCTTTGTGACAACAAAACAGCTCTGACCCACCTCGACCTGGACTTCTCAAAACACCTAAAGATTATGTTATGTTATGGTTTTTGGCACGACTTTAGCACCAGATCTAATAAATCCTGTAAGTTGCGAGGTGGAACAGACTTGTTTGTCAAGCACTTTTAACAGGGTTTTGCGCTGATTGAAACTATCAGACCAGGCTACCTTTTTCCAACGCTCATCAAGTTGCTTACATGCCTATTGTAGAAGCTTACATGCCTATTGCAAAGCTTTCTTTTGCTGGACAGGAGTCAGCATGGGCAGTTTGATCAATGTAAAGCTATGCAGCCCCATATAAAGTAAGCTGCAGTGGTGGTTTGAACTGTTTTTATCCTAGCCAACTTACTGTAACAGTTTGTGCTTCAGTAGATCTCCTGTGAGATCATTACGTAAAGGCTAGTCTTTGGATCCCATGTGCATCAATTTTCACCTTCATTCATCTTTTTTTTTTCACCAATTTGGATTTTTGAATACAAACCCTACTATTCTGAATATTCTTTGACCCAGCCGTTTGGTCTATGTCAACATTGCTCAGATCTCTTATGTTTCCTGCTTTCAACACATCTCAAGACTTAAACCCATTACCAAACCCATGGACATTGCAATGAGATATTCTTTTCCTTTGTCTGAAATAAAGCACACATATAGCTTGCTCACTTTCTCCCTCCCATCTGTGCTTGACTGAAGTGTTAAATACTTGTATCTCTCTCACAGTTAGACTCTCTGTTACAGGGTCACTCTGAGATTGCGTCATCACCCTCTTTTATAACAGGCTTCAATTCACACTGATTGTTCCTACTTACTGTGTGTGCTGTGGTTGTGTAACCTAGTTTTTCACTTACTGTATTCTGAGCTGATTCCTATACTGGTCCTTTTAGATTGACTATAACTGTAACTGTATGCTTTTTACAGAAGCTCCAAACCAGTTTAAAATAGAAACGATTGCTTGTGTTTTCTTTCTCATGAGGACAGGAGTTCAAAGTTGGAAACCATATCCTATAAACATTAAAGTAAATATTTTATTTTCAAACCCAAATCCTGGCACTCCAAAGAGCCTCACGGTTTAGTGATTACTGTATTCTTTAACATGAAGAAACTTCATACACAGAGTATTGGAGCTTTGAGTTTTTAAATAGTTAATTGTTTCTACTGAAAGAAATTATTATAAGTGGTGTTTTTTTATTTATTTATTTTTTTTAGGTTATTTCCAGGAGCTGCTAAACCGTTCTGAAGCGTCTCTTCATGACTCATTGTCGTCCACCTTCGGCTCACTCTTTTCCCAGAATGCCCAGGTGTTCCGGGATTTATATTCAAATCTGCGGAACTACTACCGTGGCTCCAAAGTGAACCTGGAGGAGGAACTGAACGAATTCTGGGCACGGCTGCTGGAGAGGTTGGTGCGAGGACTGAACGGGCGCTACCACATTGGCGAAGATTATCTGGATTGTGTGGCAAAACAGGCAGAGACACTTCGTCCCTTCGGAGAAACAGTACGAGAGTTCAAGCTCAAGGTCACACGCACCTTTGTGGCTGCACGATCGTTTGTTCAGGGGCTTGTCATTGCTGGGGACGTGGTCCGAAAGGTTTCCCAGGTATGTAGAGCTGTGAAGTTATTTATTTATTTATTTATTTATTTATTTATTTATTTATTTATTTATTTATTTATTTATGTATTCATTTATTTATTTACTTACTTATTTATAGGGAGTGCTTACTCTTGCTTGGAAACAACATAACCTGGGTTTGATAATGAGATACAAGACTGAATTTGGTTTGATTGCTTGGTCATTTTTGGGCGCTTAGGGCAATTAGCTTTTAGAGACTCACAAAAGAGTATTAAAGTCTCTATCAAATAGCATGTCCACAGGCCGAGGTCAAAGATCATATAGTTTAATGCCTGTTACATAAGAGTTAATGCGAGTGTGTGTTTCTCAACATAATCTGTATTCCTTCCATTCATTGCATTTGATTTGCATTTGAACATATTTTCATGGACAGAAAACCTTTTTCCCACTTACTGTATATAAATATTTAAGGGCAGATGTTATATTATGCATTTTCTTTTTTTTTCTTTTTTTTTCATTGTGTTCATGTTATCAGGAAAGAAACGGGGCACTTCTGTGTTTACTTTAATCTTCACTGACTTACACATAAAAACCAAAAAAGTTCCACCCCTTAAAAGGAGCGCTTATACAGATTTAGAGTTTGAATTGCATTTGACTGGTGAATTAATGCCCCCCAAAACTGTGCTTAGACTTTCAGTATACAGTTTTTCAATTCAATCTCAGTGCACTGCATCCATAGAACAGGGGCATCTTATGACAATGGATTTTTCTGTGAGTATCTTTAGCAATAAATATGTTTATATAGCCTATAGGATAACTGGAGTATTTTGTAAAAAATATTTTGTTATATATTCTAAGACCTGGATCTGTGGATATTCCATAGCTAAGTAAGTAAAGAGATGAGGATTAAGACAAAACACACATGTGCAAAGTACTAGGAATGGGACCAGGAACTTGTCTGTCACTGTCTATCTGCTCTCGTTCTGTTTATCCAGTGCTGGATTTTCCTTCATTTTATCTCCAGTAGCCTTGTCCATTAAATCTTCAATTATTCTGAGCATACACTTTTTTTTGCCCTGATCTCTCTCTTTTTTTTTGTTCTTGATTCAAAGTGTCTTGGGGAAGCTTGGGTAATCAGTCCGGACTCATCCTCTCATATCCGTCATTTAATTCTTTTTTAAATCCCTTTGTTGCCTCTGGCATCCTGCCATGTCTTACTTCTTTCACAGTGTATTTTACTGCATTCATAACACACTCACAGTCACAAACAAGTAAAATACATGTGTGTTTGTGCAGACAAACACAGCTGTAGTTGTACATACAGCTATACATCTAAAACCAGATAATCCATGTTGAAATCTTACATAATCTCAGTGGGGAAGAACATTCACTCATAGATTGTCCAACGTGTGCTGCAAAATACTGTATATGCACAAGTGTGGCACAAGTGTGTAGGGTAATGTTGCTAGGGTTGTTTTTTTTTAAAATAGTGAATTGTTCTTGTTTTGAAACAAGGTTGTGGGTGGAAAAAAAAAGGCCATGGGTACTAGAGCTTTTGGTCAAGTAGTCTTCAATCTTCAGCGATCAAGAGAATTTTTGAATTAATAATAATAAAATAATAAAATAAATCAATATAACAACAAATTAAATAAATAATACTATGCCATGGCTTAAGGAGGAGCAGAAATCAAACTAGATCCATGTGTCATCAACAATCTACAGTAAGTATGAGCAATGTGTTGTAAAAAGTAAACAATTCATGTATTGAAAGATTTTTATACAGGAGAGCTAAAAAAGATAGTTAAGGAAGGTGTAAATCAGACTGTATTATTTGAAACACACGTTCTTTTTTACAACCTTATAACCGCTTTATCTGTGCGAAGATGTTTTGGAATGATGTCCATTGTAAAAAGCACTATACAAATAAAAATGAATTGAATTGAACTTTAATCACTTTATAGCAACATTTAGCTTGCTAACACAAACAAACTTGATGGTATACCATAGAGTATTTTGAAACCACATGATTCAAAGTTTATGTGAATTATCCACCATTATGATAAAGTAATTAAACCACGCCGATTCCGTCAAAACATTTAATCCTTGTTTAAAATCAGACCCAGCAATTCATCCCATGCAAGATTCCCACAATCTTGAAAAGTCATGGAATTACCCCAAAATCTACATTAAACATTAAAAATAAGGTTTTTAATAGTTTCCAGCGTTGTGCTAATATTTTGAATTTGCAATATTGCTAAGTGGCAAAACTGAAAATCCCTGTTGTTGGAAGATTGAAGCCAAAGAAGCAAGGGAGCAAATTTGGCTGTGCAATCTCTCTCTGTGTGAGAGAGAGGTGCAATAATTACTTTTTCTCCTGTCAGTCACAGAGTCACTAGGCGATTGGGGCAATCTGTGAGCTATGTGTTACATTGCCCTGCGTTGCAGCACGAGTAGCAGCTTGGGAAGATTCGTGTTTTTAAAGAAGCATGTGTTAGCCTTCACTGTCCCCAGTCAGTAGCTGTTGTATGATCGGGAGCGCTAGCTGCAGGGTGAGAATTGTAGCGTGACCAAATTCTCACTGCAGTAGTGAACAAATTCCCAGGGTATTAGTGGATGAGAGGATAGGACCCTGAGTTGTTGATGTGTAGGTCAGTGGTTCAAACCCTAGCACTGTCCAGCTGCCACTGCTGGGCCCTTGAGCAATGATCTGCTTTATCTAACTGTAGCATATAACTGTGTCTGTATCATGGCTGACCCTGTGTTCTAGTTTCAGGTTCCTAGTGTAACAAACTGGCACAGTCAATAAAAATAATATCTGTTGTGATTATTATTACGACTGAAGGAGGCCTACATACATTAGTAGTAGCAGTAGTATACATATTTTATCTCATATTATATATTAAATTGATCTAAAAAGTTTCTTCACAAAAAACTAAGGATTGTGTGTTATAATTATAACTAAATCATATAAGTCTTGGTAAGTTACAGTTAAATCAATTCTTCTTCTTATTTCGGCTATAAATATATATATAATTAAAGTTAAAATAAAAGCATAATGAAAGTTTTTTCCTTATGGCTTTAAGTTTATCCCTAATGAGCAAACCAGTGGTGACTGTGGCAAGGAAAAACTCCTTGAGATGTCATGAGTAAGGAACATTGAGGGGAACCAGGCACAAAAGGAAGCCCATCCTCATCTGGGTGCCACCAACTGTACATTCATTATACTGTTCAGTGAGAGTTGCACTGTTCATGCAAAGATTCTAAAAATACATCAATAAATAATGGTTCTAAAACACATCACCAAACCGATTTCATAATGCTTTTGACATTTTCTCACACAAGATGTTCATTATTGTTTACATGATTTCCTTAACAGTAGCCATAACTGAACTTTAGAAACATTGTAACCCTACAGTGGTTTTATGGTGAAAAAGTGAATCCAGTTAGACTAGAGTGCTTAAAGAAAAATGATTTACCGAGTGGAGATAATAATAGAGAAAATATTTAGTCATTTCACCAACGTACAATCAACACACAAAAGAATTGCATGTACCTACATTTATAAGCCAGTTTCTTCCTTTTCTTCACTGTACCCATGTTTCCCTCCAGACTGACTGATCTTCATAGAGTAAAATATGCTTATATTTGATTCAGCTAGTATTGGGTACCATTTTTTTTTTCCTCAATAATGCCAGAGTAGACATGTTTTTTTACATTCTGGATACAGTTGTGAAGTATAATACAGATCCCCTCTAGGTATACTTTTCAGAAGTTAGTGTGGAATATGCAGTGAATATTCTGTGGCCTTTAATCAATATGGTAATCACAGTCAAATGGCAAACCTGAGAATGCAAAAAGAACTACTGAGGCTTTTACCTACCATCCAAATGTCACTGAGTCTGCTTTGCTGATGAGGTTAGGGACCACACACACAAACACACACACACACACACACACACACACACACACACACACACACACACACACACACACACACATCTGTTGACCTTCATGGGCATGTTTATTTGAGTCAGCTTACAGTTAGCTTGTTATACCTGGAAATGCTGCTCATCTGTGATGCATTTTCACACAGTGCCTCATTTATCATTCATATACTCAATTTATGAGGGCCAAACAAAAGACTTCCGTGATACAGATTTGCTTCTTACTCATGTTTATAAATGACAAAGTGCGTATGCATATGCAACATAGCTGATTTTTTTTGTGTAGCCAACATATACTATATGGGCAAATGTATTGGGTCACTTAAATTTTCATAGCCATATGTAATTTTCCTTGAAATAAAGAACTTCCTTGAGAATTAATCTAGGAGACCCAAACCTGACCCAAACGGCGTGTACAAAAAAAGGGCTCCATTAAGATATAGTTAACATTGTTTAGAGGAGAAGATCTTGAGTGGCCTTCTGTAGAGCTTTTATCCAACCTATTGAACGCCTTTATGATGAATTGGAACGCTGACTGCCACCAGACTCCCTCACAGTACCTTAGTATCTTACTTTACTAATGTCCTTGTGGCTGAATGAGCACACATCTCCACAACCACACTCCGTAATCTAGAAGTAATCTAGAACTATCTTCCTAGAAGAGTATAGGTTATTATAACAGCAAATGAGGACTAAATGTGGAAAGGGGTGTCTAAAAAGCACAAATGAATCATATTGTGGTGTCCGCAAACTTTTTTCCATTTAGTGTATCTCCATAAATGTGCACTCGTATGGCACAAAAGCAAAAGGCACACGGAGCAAAAATAAATACAGACTACCGTAATTTCCGGACTATAAAGCGCACCCATATATAAGCCGCACCCACTGAATTTTACAAATATTTTTATTTTTAACATAAATAAGCCACACCTGTCTATAAGCCACAGGTGTCTACACTAATGTACTTTACACAGGCTTTAACGAAAGACACGTTACACACGGTGTAACGGGTGAAATATGTTGCGCTTCCTTTAGGAGCATAGCGGTATTTTGGGAATAGCATGCCACTGCATTTTTCCAGTATTACTGCGTGTGTTCAAGACGAGGAATATGTCCTTATTATTTTCTGTTGCTCAGTTCTAAGTTTCTTTGACTAACCCTTAACGCTGTTGCCAAGAAAAAAAAAAAAGCACGAGTTTTGGAAACCTGTCTGTGCTTATATGATTTCTGTTGCAACTGGAGTTAGTGAGCTATCCCTTCACCCAGACTCAACGCGTTACAACGGCTTGTATCTAAACAGTAGCCGACCAAGAAAGTCATTGTTCACTGTCTTCCTCCTTCCTTTCACAACTATTTGTCTCGGGAGTTTATCTTTTGGCATCGTCGTGCGTTTAAAAATCACCCGATGGAAGTTTTTTCTCCCGAAGCCGTGCAGCTCAGAACACAGGTGAGGTGCGTTTTTTCGTTTCCGTTCGGAAATTTCATTGGTCTAATGTTATGGGGTTCAGTTCTTTGGCTTGAAGTATGTGAAACCGGGAAAAACCCAGGAAAAAATCATAAATGAGCCGCTTCGTTGTTTAAGCCGCGGGGTTCAAAACGTGGGAAAAAAGTAGCGGCTTATAGTCCGAAAAATACGGTAAATAGAGAAGTACTTCCTAAGGTCAGAGCATACAAAATCTTCCAGTAATGCAGCTCAGCCATTGCAGTGCTTCAGTGACCAAAGTTACAGACTTTATCACTTCTATTGGTGCTCATTTTCCATTTAGTTTGTTCTAAGGAAATACATTTTTAATTTATGAACTTGTTTTTAATTGCTGTCTTTCACAGTATTAATATAAAACAAATGTAAATGAGAGTCTGAGACCTTAGCAGTCTGGTAGGATGTAATCTTTGAAAAAAAAGAGTGCCACTGTTTCTATACATCTACAGTATGTTATTTGTTTGATTTTGTGTGAAATGCAAATAGAGAAATATAAGAATTAGGCACACGTTTCTTTGTTGTCAAGCTGTCAGACACTGCAAATGTTGACACTTTTTTTTTACTGTGCAAAGGCACTCACTGAAGCACAAAGAGTCTGTAATGCACTTAATGATTAGTTTCACACAGGCCCACCTGTTCATTTAATAGCATGCTGGTTTCCCACAACTCCTCCTCCTATTCACAGCCATTACCTGATCACACCCCCAGTGCCACAAAGCTATTGGACAGTGTAATTTGTGTCCACAATTGCAACTCTTGTGAATTATAAAATCTAAAGCCTGCTAATTGAAGTAGGCCTTAGTAAGTCACTGTATATATAAATCTCTTGAGTTGTTAATGATAAAATATAGAATAATAATATATAAGATTTTTGATTCATTACTAGTGTATGTGTCCCAGGATACAATTATATGTGCCCAGGTGTCTCTAATTTTTTAACCCAATGTAATGTGACTGATATATTCTGCTCAATTCAGCCGAGTCCAGGACACACGTTCCATTACTCATTACTCGTTACTCAACTGTGACATTTTGAGGAATTGCAAATCAGGCAGGACTTTCAAAGAGGTCATGGTTGGGGAAAAGCAAAATAATTTATATAAGAGACAAAAAGGAGATGAGAGGATATCTGTGTGATGAATGAATAGTGGCTTTAACAATGACCTCTATCAAAATGTAAGGTTGGCCTTGTTCAGAGAGAGCGAGCACAGAGAGCAATCCTGAGTCCTGGTGGTGTTTTGAGCTGTGCAAGAGGCTGTTTGATTGTCAATGTGTAATAGGCAAATAAACCCGAGAGTGAAAGTCATGAGCGAAATGAAAAAGGAAGACATATTTGTGATAAAGGGTTTTTCTCTGTAAGATTGTGTAAATGTGTAGGTGTGTTTTTCTTTGTGCATGTATATGAAACACCACAGGAAGCAACAACACACCTTTTTTTTATTTCATTTTAATTTCTTGTCCTGTAACTCATGCTTAACATAATCTAGAACAAAATCCATATTTCTAATAATGTGTTATAGTTCTACCTGCTCTGATGCCATTAGGGAAATTTGCTAACACAGTTAATTAATGATTTTGTTTATTTGTTTGTTTCATGGTCAGTTTTTGCTGTTATCTACTAAAACACAAGAGCAAGAACAAAAATGTATTTACTCACAACTGTCCAGCAATGTTCAGTGTCCTATTAATGAGAAATCTTTTAATACTTTCAATATTGGATACAGGTACAACTGGATTCAAAAATTCAGAATGCAATGCAGCCATACTGTGTGAAAAGCTGTTTACAGGATTATTTACATTTACATTTACAAGTGCGGCATTTAGCAGACGCCCTCGTACACAAGTGCTTTGAGACTCTAGCAATGAATAAATCTACACTGGTACACTAGATTACTATATTATAAACTTAATATAAATATAACTCTTGAATTCTACCAAGCAAAATTTGATTATGAGCATGAAATTATAATTTATTTGTCTAGCACTTTTAACAATGGACATTGTCCCAAAGAATATAAATATAAACTGATTGGTCAGTTAAAACAATTGTGATCAGTGATTGATTAATGAAAGCAATGGTGATCAGTAGACGGTTGATGGGAACACAGGTTTGCATACGCACAATTCATTCATGGTGTGTTAGGCAAACCTGCTCATTACAAGACAGTAATTAGTGTCTGCAAAACAAAATGTTGTATGTGTTTCATAAGGTTGTTTTTCAAACCCTAAAGAGGTCCGGGGATAATTACTGCTGGCACCAACAACACTAAACAGGATGTTAAAAGCAATAGTTGAGAGAAATGGGAAAATTGGAGAAATTTTAAGCTCAGTGGTTAAGACTCAGTGGTCTGATTAGAAAGTTGTCAATTCAGTACCCCAGCAGCACCAAACTGTTGCTCCTGGGCCCTTGAGCAAGGTCTTTAACCTACTCCTGCTCGGTGTATAAATAAAAAGTCAGTCTGGAAAAGGGAATCTGCCGAATGCAAGTAAAAGTAATGTAGGAAATAAATTAAAAAGATGAATGTCTACAAATGACATTACGAATGAATACAACACGATTACATACCTGAAGATCACTCCAATTATGTTTATATACAACTTATAAAAGATGCATTTTTTTCCTCCAAAATAACAAAACTTTTAAAAATCTAAACAGTACCATACT
>JAAIIK010000040.1:4601345-4622882 GCA_014706435.1 Silurus glanis
CTCTCTCTCTCTCTCTCTCTCTCTCTCTCTCTCTCTCTCTCTCTCTCTCTCTCTCTCTCTTGCTTGATATCTTTTTTATTCAGTTATCAGATGTATCCCACAAGATAAGGACCATGATGCAATACTGGATTCAGTTGCCCAATAAGCTGTGTAAGGACCGAGAGGCAAAAAGCAGTGATGAGAACAAATGCTGGAATGGAATGGCCATAGATAGGTACGTTTAACTCTCACACATACAGCATGAGGATCTGGTTCATTTTGAGGGCTACTGTTCTGGACTGTCTTTATTTGCATATAGAACATAAAGGTTAAAATACCTTGAAACTTATTGTATGTGTTAGGTATCTCCCAGATGTGATGGGAGATGGACTGGCCAACCAAATCAACAACCCCGAAGTGGAGATTGACATCACCAAACCGGACATGATCATGCGACAACAGATCATGCAGCTCAAAATCATGACAAGCCGAATGAAGAATGCCATCAACGGTAACGACGTGGACTTTCAGGATGCCAGTGAGTACGAGTGCACACACATGCTCGACAATGCTAAAATGGTAATAAGCTAATAATACAGTTTCGATATGTGGTGCAATAGCCTACAATATATACTCATGTCACTGGAATATATTAGTTTTAATGTATTAGAACTAATAATACTGTAGAAAAACTATTTCCCACCCCATGATGGCACTTACAAATACAGTTAACCCCCCCTTTTTATTGTGGTGATTACCGCCTGCGATAAACGAAAAAACGTGATAAATGGACCCCACCCCAAAAATGCTATTTCATGTATACAGTACTGTACTTTATTAACATTTTACTTCATTTTCAACCGATTTCATTATTTAAACATAAAACTCCATAAAAACAATTCCCTATAAGTTTTTGGTCTATCGTGCTATCCGCGAGAGACTGAGAAAATCAGCAATACTAATTAGTTATGTGGCAAATGCAATTCCAAAATAAACCGTACTGTATTTCCAACCAAATGATGCCGCCACCACCACCACCACCACCACCACCACCACCACAAAGCTTCATGTTGGGAACGGCATTCTAAAACTCTTAAACAATGGCCGACAAAAAGTCCAAAGGACATATCTCCATGTTTGCTGAGTCTTCAGCATGTCTATAGAATTGATTTCTTCTTTTTACTCTTCCATTAAGTCTACCTTTGTTTAGTGTCTATGTTTGGGGCCTGTGAACAGCTTCTCTTATTAGCGCTGTGGATCTCCCCAACTCTTTCAGCATTACCCTCATGCAACTTGGCAAAGTGATGTTTAGAGCAACCTGGAAACATGAATAAAATAAATGCACTCTTAGAAAATGGCCTTTCATAGCCCAATATAACTGCAGTTTACCTCAAAATATAATCCTAAAACATAAATATTTTGGTTTTAAATTAATGTGTAAATCCATTTAACATCTTGCTCGAATGTTTGTCATCCATAAAATAGTAGACTTTAACCCTTTTACACATTTGCTCCTATGGAATATTTGGAATTTTCTAGTCATTTCTTCAACAGTAAAATCACAGGAAGCACTGTTGTTTATTTATTTTTACATTATATTTTCAGTTATATTAACTCACAAGATTACTTTGAAAATGAATTTGCTAATTTTAGATTGAAAGTAGATTTTTTACTAAATGCCTATACTACAACTACTACTATTATTGCTACTGTACAATAGTAGCAATAGTATTTTTTTATAATTTGTCTTGTCCAGGTGCTGATAAGATAAATGCCTTAAACTCAACATTGTTTCACCCCTGTGATCATTTAAAAGTGAAGTCCAAATATGTTCAACAAATAAATTGGGTTAGAAATGGAAGATGAAATGAGGTAGTACATTTTCACTGTTAAAATGATTTGTATTGAAAATAAAATAAATAAATTAAAAGACACGTTCTAAAATCTAATTAAAAAAAACATATAATTATATTTGAATTGATTTTGCCTAAACTACTGATTGTGAAATAAATTTCGATTAGATTCGATTTTATTATAATACATTGTTACATTAGGAAACATTACATTAGATTGTATTAGATTACATTCGGCTTTACTTTCAGCAGAGTACAAATATTAAAGCCAGAATGCATCTAGCCAGAGGTGCAAAACCTTAAGCTGCTTAAGTGATAAGAGACAATGTGGAGGGGTGTCAGTAAAGTAGAAAGTGGCATGTGCAAATGGCTTGTTCTTAACAGTGCAAATAGAATATAAGGCATGAGGGAAAATACAGTTCAAATGGCATGACGTGTGTAAATTAGTGCAGTCAACAAAGTGGAATGGAAGTTGAGCTTGGAAAACTATTTAAGGGCAGTCCATGTGCACAAATAGGGATGATGGAGTTTGAGATTGAAGAATTGTAGGGAGTTTAGCATGTTGATTACTGAGGGAATTAAGCTGTTTCTTAAGCCTGCTGCATGCTCCAAAAGCGACTCCTAGACAAGAGAGGAGTGATCAGTCTATAGTCAAGAAATTTTCTCGATGATGTCACTCTCTGTAGACAATATATGTGATAGAGATCCAGTGGTGGATGAAGTATACAAACCATGTACTTGAGTTAAAGTAGAGATACACGAGGTCAAATATTACTCCAATAAAGTGCTCTCAAATTTTACTTGAGTAAAAGTACAAAAGTATTTGCCATCAAATGTACTTAAGTATCCAATGTACTATAATTTATTGTCTATAATGTCCTATTATCATTTTAGTCACAAAACTCTTAACAGTTAATATGTGAAAAGACTCTAATGTTACTCTTAGCACACCGATCTATTTATTGAATTATATTGAGTCAAACACTGATTGATTTCTATTAAAATGATCATAAGCCCTAAACATTCTTTTCAACTACTTCAAAAATATCACACAAATAAGGCCACGGGTGTTGTGTAAAGTTCGAATCAGGAGTTTCTTTTATCATTTATTATACTCTCAAAATGTTCTGCTCGCTGTTGAACTGACGCTGTATGTTCATGCTAAGTAGATACTGTACCACCAAGCGGCAATCAAAGAAAGTTCAAAACAGTGCGCTTTTTTACCCTGATTGGTGGCTTGCTGCATGCTTAACCAATTGTTTTTATCCACTTACAATAGAAAAGGAAATAAAAAAAGTAAGATATTTGATTTTGAAATGTAGTGAAGTTAAACTAAAAGTCTCCCTAAATGGAAATCATTCAGTAAAGTACAGATACCTGAAAAAGCTACTTAAGTATTTACTTCGTTACTGTCCACCACCATTGTTTTTTTGGAATTGATTGATTGATTCATGTCAGCATATCACCCTTGCTGGTGCCTTCCTGATAAAAGGGCTAAGCATACAGCCTTGTGGGATGCTAAGGTTTAAGACAAAGTTGTAGGAGTTGTGGTTGTCAAACCTTACCTTCCATATACTGAAAGGTTTGCCAATGCCCTGGTCAGTAAGCTTGGAGCTCAGCTTGAAGGGGCCAAAGACTAATTTGAAGTCGTAGGTTGTTTAGGTGGGTCAGGAAGAGTAGAGGGGCATGTTGATGCTGTTGAGCTGCTGGGGTGTAGGTGAACTGGTACAGGGCCAATGTTGAGGGCATGCAAGATTTCAGATAGTAAAGGATTAACCTTTTAAAACACTCTGCGATTATAGGTGTGAGGGCAGTGGCTTTTTTGGCACTGACACAGTTATTGCTGTCTTGAAGCAGGTGGGAACATTGCTTGGGCTATGGACAGATTGACCTTAACTAGCTGTACTGCACACTCCTTGGAATGATAAAAGGGCCTTGTTTGAAGCGCACATCACTGACGGGGAGTGTGAGTGGCAGGTCTACTGATCTAACGGATCTGCTGATCTTAAGCTCTAATGATCCGTTATAAATTCTAATTTTAACATTGTGTGGCTGTTAAAATAAAAACAAGCGGACGCATTGTAGAGTAAAAACCTCACACTGCTGTTTTACGAATTATGACAATTGTGCTGTTCCTCTGTTCTTTTTTTTCCAACCTAGGTGATGACATCAGTGGCTCTGGAAGTGGAATGTGTAATGATGATCAGTGTTTCCACAACCAACAAACTATGGTTGACACCACACGCAGACCGAGAGTCTATCCCAACCCTTCTGTGAAGAAGCATGATGTGAAAGATGACGGAAGACGGATCCTCCCCTGTTCTGCCCTTTATTTGATCTCATTGGCCACAGTGCTGCTTAGGCGATAATTGTTGTTTCTGCAAATCAGGACTCAGGGGAAGGGGAAGAACTGAGGAGGGGCGGGGGCAGTTACATGGCCAAAAATAATATCATAACAAGCATATGAAACTTACAAACAATAGCAAAATATGGAAATGAATGGTCCTCTTTGTCACTACACAGAATATTCTTTCATTTCTGTCCTTTATGTCTGTTTTCAATACCTGCACTCCTAAAAGTTCTCTGGTGTGAGGTAAATATTGTGCATTTAACAACTTACAAATGATTTTTCTGGGTATGGATTTAACTATATATATGGAGTTCTGTGCCGTAAGAGCCGCGAAAAAAATCGTATTTGTTCTCATTTTAAAAATTAGGGTTTCAGATATTTTATTTATTACGGTAATCCCCCCTAAACCTGAAATCCAGTATATTTAAATGTCTGGAAAACACCATATATATTTCACATCACCTGAGAGAATTGTTAGTCTCCCACAGTAATCATCATGATCCTGCATAGGACCGTGGTCTGTATACCATACAGTATATCTCATGTGACCATACACTTCCTCAAGCTTTAAATAATCATGGTTATAATTTCTTTTTTAAATTGCAGCTTTAAGGCTCAGGCTTGCATGAAACACTACCTTTAAGCACCATCGTTATGAATAATGCGCAAAATGTTAACACGCATTATTTGGCAATGCAAACAGCAATATTTTGGCATTGAAATTCACTCACCAGCAGAATAAAAAAGACAATATTTTGAGGACGTTTATCAGGTCACAGATGCTGTATGTGAATCATTATGATAGTGTCTTGAGCTAATTAAATTTCCTTATCGTCTCACTTTTTTTTTTTTTTTTCTTTTTTTTTTTTTTTTTAAGGGGAAAACCATTCATTAGGAGTTTTAAACACATTGTTCAGTAATGAACTACATGGTAGAATCCCCTTGAATTTCCCTCTTTAAATGGTAAAAAAAACGTTGCTTTTGTGACGTCCTCACTGAAATATTTCGTCCCTAATGATCATGTATGTCTACGAATAATACTCTGTAGACAGGAATATAAATATCCAAGTGTTGAGAAGGAGGTTGAGCATTTTGTATGGAGAAATGTTTGTGGATAAATAGTTGAAAGTGTGTGTGTGTGTGTGTGTAAGTTTGTGTGTTTTTGTTTGTTTGTTGTGTCTTGGTGATAAATTCAGATGCAGCATGTGTGAGGGATGCAGCCGAAAATATGATTTCATTGTTCTAAACAGGAACAAATCCTGACAAGAAAAGTTGGCACACTATAGTGTATTCACAGGTCAATGCCTCGAGGTGTGCATTGGGACTGGAATCCAGCAGGATGCAAAAAAATCACAAAGTCACCAAAGAGCAGGAAGTTTTAACTTTATGTTGAAACGAGTGAGCAGTCAGATGTGAAGCTCGTGGGACGAATAAAGAGTGCAGCATCGTGCAACTCTGCAAATTGCATGTACAAAATTCCTGCTACTGTTTTTTTTAGTCATATTAGGCTACATCAGATCCAATAAAACCAAATTTGTTAGAAAACAGAAATCTCACAAGCAGATAATAAGAACCAAAAATAATACCAACACAAACAGGCTTGAATAGCTGCTTTAGTTAAGACTAATTGTGAACTCCATTTTCTATCTCTGTGTTTGTTGAAATTTTAAAAGTGTGCAAGTCTTTGACTATATGGGAATGTGGACATGAGGATCCTCCGGAGTGTATGACTCTGTATGTGTGTTTATGTTGGGAGTAAACATTTGTGTGTATGTGTGTTTGATAGAGTGTATAAATCTGAATGCTCATCTTCCAGTGCCTGTGACAGAGCACCCCTGTTCTGGGAATAAGTATGGTGCAGGTTTATGTAATCACTACCGATCATGCAGTGGAATCAACTGCCTTTAGAATGCACACTGCACTTAATGCACCTATGTAGTGATGATGTGCTCAGAACCACTGCATGCTGGGGCATCCCTTTTGTCTTTCACCAGTTATCGTTTGTCTGAGCAGACACATTCCTAAACGAATGAAAGAAAAATATGAGTAAATGAAAATAAAATGTAAAAAGTCCATTTATTTGCACAACTTTTGTCACTCTTTGTAGCTCTCATTTAAGTTCTCTACTCATTTCCTGACAGCTTTTTCTTTCTTTCTTTTTTACTTTTTTTCAAATGCTGCACTTAACATACCTGTTAACTCTTAAGCAGCCGCTACGCGACTTGATTGACGATCTGTAGCACAGCATCAGTGATAATGCGGCTGATCGATTGGGCTAAGATGTTGAAAAATGTGTATTAGCAAACCCCTACGAAAACTGGATAGAAGCAAAGATAGGATCTTATCTGATTTGAGAAGCATTGTGGGTAATAGGGTCCATTTTATAAGGAGAACATCATGATCTGCTTGTTGGTTGATGGTAGTCTTTTGCAGAACAGTGAATTTGTGGTCATGTTTCAGTGCTACTGTACCTTAACCCTCATTTATACGTGACATTTGGACCAGTATACTGTACATTCAGCCAATGAACCACCGCAATTCGCACACAGCATCCCTTTAACTGGGACGATCCTCTGGGACAGGTTTTCATCATGTAATCAAAATTGTAAAGGACTGAAGGAGGTAGTAGCACACACTGGGATATGTGGCAGAATGGTGCCATGGATATTGGGTACTGGAAAATGTAAACAGTTTTCTCAAAAGGCAGGATTACATAATCGCATGTAATGCTTTAATGACGTCCAAGTCAGTCTAATGAAGGGTTCAGCCGATTCTGATCACTAGCCTAGGAATGCCTGTTCCACCATCCTGGGCCTTAAATAATCACTTGTATTGATAAATATGGCTGGCATTGGTAAAAATCTAATGTAAAAAATGCAAATATCTAAAAGATGTTCTGATATATTCTTTGTCGTTTTGTGTTTCCATTTCTCTTTTTTTGTTTTGTTTTCCAATAAGCACCAATAGAGAGTTTGTGTTCATGGATGAAGTGTCAAAAAAAAAAAACGTTAGGAAATTTGATGCCAATTTGTCAATTTACTGTTTTATGTTCCTGGAAAAAAAAAATACTTGTCAATTATATACATCATACAATTTTGAAAATGTGTCAAACTCATTTTGTCTGGAATTCTTCTTTGTCAAAATGTTTGTAAACATGTTAATAGGCCAAACTAAAGCAAATGTTCTCACCAATAAAAAATACAAAAATTTTATATATATATATATATATATATATATATATATATATATATATATATATATATATATATATATATATATATATATACACACACATTTATATACATTTTCTTGTAATCACATATATACGTTGATATTATATGTTAAACATATAGTAAATTTCAGATTACATTCACAGCAAGAGGTTTCGTGATGCCCACAAAACTCTATAAAATGGTAAATGGTAACTAAACAACCAAACCGCACCTTCTAAAAGCGGGGCGCAATAAATCTTGCAGCCCATAAATAAATCTATTAAATGCAGCCTATCCTCAGCACATTACATTTTTAATTTATTGGTTTATTTTTAATCGATTGGAATTTTCATGTTTGTGTGCAATTAAATAAATATTCTATAAAAAATTGACAGTGTAAGCAATGCATAAAAAATTCAAGAAGCTCAAGCCATTTAGGTGATTTAAAGCAATCTGTAGAGGTTTGTCTCAGCGAGTGTTCGTGTTCGTAAATTAAACTCTCATAAGATATGAATGTGCTCCCAAATTAACAACATGAGTAAAATATTTCTAGTGTAAATGCTCTATAAAGGATTTACAAATACGTTTGTTTAAATATTTATTTTGATATGTGAGACCTATTGCATTTTCATCATAAAACAAACTACTAATGATGTATTTATCTGGTCTGGTACTACAGTATGTACCATAGATCAATATGAAAGACATGAAAGATGAACAAAAAATCTTCACCTTGTTACATAAAAGAAAGATCCTGCCACTTGTAGCAAATGCTGCATTGTACAATGACTTTCATATACAATAATGTACCCTAGGGAATAAAATAGCAGATAGACATGACATATGAATGAAAACCTTGAATGAAGCGACACACATTTTTCATATAATGTTGAACTGTGTTTTATATGAAAGATAAATGAAAGTATTAGGTATAATTCTTCTTCTTCTTCTGGCTGCTCCCATTAGGGGCCGCCACAACGGATCATCCGTCCCCATACTACTTTGTCCTCTACATCTGCCTCTTTCACACCAACTACCTGCATGACTTCCCTCACCACATCCATGAACCTCCTCCTTAGTCTTCCTATTGTCCTCCTCCCTGGTGGCTCCATCCTCAGCATTTTCCTACCGATATACCCCATGACCCTCCTCTGCACATGTCCAAACCGTCTCAATCTAGCCTCTCTCACTTTGTCCCCAAAACGTCCTACATGCGCTGTCCCTCTAATAAGATCACTTCTAATTCTGTCCATCGTCGTCACTCCCAATGAAAATCTCAAGATCTTCAGCTCTGCTACCTCCAGCTCCACCTCCTGTCTTTTACTCTATGCCACAGTATCTAGTATTTAGTACAATTCATTCAGCATTAATCATTTTGTGCCCCAAATTGAACAACATCTGAAAAAGAAATTAAAAACCAATTAAAGGCAAAAAAAAAATAAATAAAATCCTCCAAAACATTCCTGCAGTTGTTGTTTTAATGAGAGATAGTTGTAGAGCATTGTCGAACGCTTCACTTTCCAACCTTCCTGCAATCATCACTTTTCAAGAAGAAAGAGAATTGTGCCCTGTGTCCATATTTTAATGGGTAAATGTACAAAAAAATTACCATTCCCTTAGATTTTAGTATAAAATATCTTGTAGATTGTTGTTTTTTTGTCTGGACATTGGTATATTTTAAAAAAATGATGACTTCTTACACCGTCAGTTCTCTGTGGAAAACTTTGTGAAACATGGTAGTGAATCCATAATGGTGCAGCCATCTTATAGGAACCATAATGCTTCATTAAAATTACTACAAAGTAGTACAACAAATAAGAAATATGTGGCCATTTTATGAGACCAGGTGCTTTTTAAAGAGTAAACACAGATCCTCATGAGGATCTTATAGTTCAAGTTGATAATGTCCTCATAAAATGAACAGCTGTTAAGGGAACCAACGGTAACACAAGTCTCACAAAATTCAGCTTCTCAGAGCCACAGTTAACAAACGAGATGCAGTAAGCCTCAGGAGTGCTAAAAACGCTAATTACAACACAGCAAGTCAAACTACTGTCAGGTGCATAAAGATTTGTACATTGACAAGTTATTTCTAATTTAGCTTGTCCACCATTAAATATTGGAATTAAAATTAATTAGGAAAGATGGTCTCAGGGTGTAGACCCCATGCTGTAGACAGATAAGAGAAAGATCCAGTGTACCAGGAGTATATAGAGGAAAAAACACACATTACCTTATATTATGGTGAAATACTGAATATTCCCTTGTATTTACTGATATGACTTCTGATAAAAAGCAACATGATGAATACCAAAGTGTATAGGAATAAATAAATAAATAAATAAATAAATAAATAAATAAATAAATAAATAAATAAAATAAAAGCAGCCAAATGCTCCAAAACTCATTGGATAATGATTAGATTTGAATCATTGGAACATTTCACAATGTAGATGAGAACGAACCTGAAGCAGTTTTTGATAGCTACCAGAGCTTTTAAATGGCAAAAAGCTGAATGTTCTACAATGCCTGGCAGAGCATCACCAGGGAAGATATCCAGTATGTGATGTTTCTGGAGCAACACTGCACTCCTTCTTTCTTCCTCTGAGGAGGGGGAAATTATGGAGACCAGCGAGCCCACGGACTACTCTCAGCCCTATGCTGTATGAGGAGCTCCTGAAGGTAGTGACTTGTGCTGTCCAGACGAAAAACAGAAGCAGCACCCACCCAGTAAGCTGGATGAACGCTTCCTAAATGCTACCTCTACACCGGGGTCTGCTTTTTTTCCCTGATCTGCACACTGAGGTGTCCAGATCCTGGGACAACCCATATGTGGCTCACCTCTTCACCCCACATGTCTCACTGTATGCAAATGTGGTGGGGATGAAAGAAAGCGGTGATGGGACGATACCTCCGGTTGAAGAGATGCTGGCCGGCTATCTCTACCCGTGTGCAGCATCGTTCCTTAAGGCCCTGGTTCTGCCTACCAAGCCGTTGCGATCGACTTCAGCTCTGGTGGGCAAGGCTTACGTGGTTGCCTTCACACTATGGCGGTGTTGCAGGCATACCAGGCTGACCTTCTGCGGAAGGTAGATGAGGGATTCGGCTCTGGGGCTGACGATGTGAAGGAGCTACGTCGCTCAGCCGACCTAGCTCTTAGGGCCAACAAAGAAACAGCGAAGGCCATGTCAGCTTTAGTAGCCACAGAAAGGCATTTGTGGTTTACTCTGTCGGACATTCCCGACAGGGACAGGGCCTTCCTGCTGAATGCCCCCATGGTCCTTTCTGCCGTTTCGGCAATACCTCCCTTGCTGCTCCCAGGGGGCTGTGCTAACCCTAACCCTAACCCTAACCCCCCCACCCCCATATCCATCCTTCCAGCTCACAGGAGGTTCCTGAGGTTTGCTGTTAGGGGCGAAGCTTACCAATATCGGGTCCTCCCGTTTGGCCTTGCGCTTTCACCCTGGACCTTCACAAAATGTATGAATGCGGCTCTGACCCCGCTGAGTTTCCGAGGCATCCGCATTCTGAACTATATCTATGATTGGTTGATATTAGCTTGATCAGAGCTTCTGGCAGTCAAGATGTCATTCTCGCCTGTATGAAGGACCTGGGGTTAAGACTAAATGCCAAGAAGAGTGTGCTTTCTCCAGTACAGAGAACCACCTTCTTAGGCATAGTATGGGATTCGACCATCAAATAGGCATAGCTGTCTCCTGCTCAGCAACTACCAACAGAACTATGCTTCTTTTTTCTTCTGCTATGAAAAATCTTTTAAGCTCCAAGTTTGTCGACCTATATTGGTGCTCTATAAACTTTGACTATGACTTTGAAACTGCTTCAGGGTAAGGATTATATACCTGTGTGCTATTAAAGCTATTTTACTTGCAAACGCATCTATCTTCACCTCTTTTACATAACATAATTCTTTGACACAGCATGGAGGCAGCCGGACTGGCTGCAAGCCATCATGGCTAACGGGCAACTAATGGGAAAATAATAGTGACACATAGCAGATCTCGATGCCAAGGTTAATCGCCTGTCCCAAGACAGAATGTACCTAAGTTTTCCCTCCAGGTTAGGACGCCTCACCATGAAAACATCAGTCTGCTGGTCACTGTCTCACCCAAACCTTCAGTGATTCTGGGCCTTTCATTCTTCCATTGGCAGACAAGCAGCTCACTCACTGCTCCATGCACCGTCATACCACTGACCCCACAAATTTTCTTAGCATCGACATGAGATGTTAAAATACAGTTTTCTTAGTGTTTACCTCAGGTCCCTAGCATATAACAGGACCTAAGAAATGTGTTCAGCAACACTAGGACCCCAGATTGTCCTCTCAACATGCTGGAACAATGCCTCCATGCAGTTGAAACTATGGCTGAGAAGCAAGTGAAAGAGGAAGGGCATATCGGGCCATCCACATCTCCCACATCAGCTGCATTATTCTGGAAAGAATGGCATGATCTCATACCCTGCTTCAATTGCCCGGATCTCAATCATTGCACTTTGAAGTACGGGTATCCCCTATAATTACTCTTTGTGGCACTTAAACAATTGTTTTAAAGTTGACTTGCACTGGTTTTATAAAACAAGACACATTGGTTTCTCAACAGTTTTTCTAAAACTAAAACTTCTTAAGTTTGTTAATGCAAATACATTAAAGCAATGTAATTATGATATGATGAAACAGATGATGACATTTTCCTCTACAAGAATGTTTACGTGTGAGATTAAAACTTCGCAACTGTCTTTAACCTCTTTACATAAAACATACTTCCAAATCAGTACAGAAATGGTTTAAACATCTAAACCAGTGTTTTGCAATGACTGTTTTTGGTCCAAAATTAGGAGAGTCCTCTACATGTACAAGTATTGTTACTCTCTAAAAAAGCTATGATCCATGGTTTGCATCCTGACCTTAGTTACTGCCATTTCCAGTGGATTCTCAAATATCTCTTAAAAATATGGCAGTACGTGAATAAGTTATGTCTTATTGACTTGTGCGTGGGTGTATTCCTGCCTATGCCCAGTGTTTCTGGGATAGACTTGGGATTCAAAAAAGACAAATAAGTGAAAATTTAATCATAACTCAACTAACAATAAAGCATTTACAATCCCTAATCAAATATGTTCTTACAGTTATATTTGTTTAGGCTATGAAAGACAGACAGATCCCAGACCAGTATTTCCATTTGCAAATTTGACAAATATAGCACTTGGCATTTCTGGGCGTGATGCCCACTGAGCTCACCTGTTCCATCTCCTGGGTGCAGGCCGTCTGTGCCAGAACTGATGCCAACGTTCTACTGTTTTTGCTGTCTAACAGAGTGCTATGTTTGAGCTCATTGCTTTTACATTAATTGGTCTATTTATTTCCACATTTGGTTGTTTTCTCTATATTTCTGCTCATTCGAATCTTATTTATTGTCTGTATCATTGCATTGTCTCTTTGTCCTTATTCTGTATCAATGTGTCTTGCTCTGCCTTTTTTTTTTTGGCACCTACACAATAGTCTATTATTTATCTGTCATTTTATGCATTAGTTTCTCAGAGAGGTGCAATGTCGGCTCATCAAACAGATGGCTTTATTGTTGGGTATCGTTTCTTGCTTTCTGTTTCTGAGTCATCAAGTGAAAAGCCTTTTAACTCTCAAGGTACACATGCCCACACATGCCTAAACAAGATGTACTGTAGCCTCACGACTAGAAAAAAAGGTTTAACTAAAGTCCACTACACTTAATTATGCTACAGCTAATTTGAATGCATTCGCAATAATCAAATTCCTAGAATGGTGCAACATACAAATGGGCAAGTGTACATTATGTAATAAAGCTGACTAATCTGATGAAAAGATGTGTGTAGATACTCTTTGATGCATCGGAAGACTTCATTAGTTATTTTTCCACGCTCTCCGTTGACCCAGCACCATTTTTACCACAGATTACCCATCTTGATCTAAAGCCATCAAGAGGCTCTCCATCCTTGGCAACTTCTTTGACAAATCTGATGGCTTTTATTTTAGCAGCCCCAGTGATTCCAAGTAGTATGAGATGAGGAATGTCAAAAGTTAACCCCAAACATCTTACTTTTATTGACTTACAGTAAGCCCACCATCCCTTACTTTCAGCACTCTTCCATCAATTCCTGAAATTTGGCACATTGACTCTCATTCACCATTTCAATGTGGTGTTTCCACTCTATCATTGCCAGTTGTTTTGACATCTCTGATAAAATAAACATGTTAAGCCGCAGAGATATTGGCATAATACAGGCAGGGAAAATGAACAGCTTGCCCAGATCAATTCTAGAGTGCCAATCTGATGCCTTGTTGAGCAGGCTTGCTGGTGTTCTGGGCTGCAGCTGAGGCTCTCACCAGTGACCTACTTGCTAGGAGAACAATGCTGCTTGGTGATGATGAGGACATTAAAAAATGCTTCCAATCAGGGCCTTAAGCATGACTCTCCTGAAAGTTTTCCCTCAAGAAGTGGTGCAACAGAATTTCAAACATAGTATGGCATGTGTGCATGGATTATTGTACCATATATAATTGCCATTTGGGTAAATATTTATTTTTGCATCTTGCAATACAGACATTCTATCAGTTGTGATATGAACATCCTGAATGTTTCCAGGGTGACAATGCAATCTCGTAAATAGCATTGCTACCTCACAGCTCCAGGGTCCCTCATTTGATTCTGAGCTTGGGTCACTGGCTCTTTGGAGTTTTGCATGGTCTCCTCATGTTGGGGTGGGCAAGTGGATTGGTTTGAGTTAACTGCCTGATGCCATAATATAGACTGGCACCCCATCCAAACTGTACCCCACCCACCCTCACCCATTCCTGAGGATGAATGCATCAATAAACACATCCTTATTATTTTATTTTCTGAAATTGTTTCAAGACAAAAACCACTGAGGCACATCTCCCAGCTTCCATAAGACGAATTAGAGGTTATAATACCAATTGGAATCCAATGTCAACAAAAGTATTTTAGTTTCTTCCACGCGTTGGAAACGTTTCATTGAGCAAAAGAACCGTACCATTTTTCAAGCAGGCAGGAGTTCAAAAATGGCTGCATTGTATTTGCGGTTGAAGCACTGGCTTTGGGAAAGGCATTCCTCTCTTTCTTTCTTTCTCTCATTCTGAGACAGTATTTCCTCTCCAGTCTAAATGCAGTGGTGTTGGTTATCCACTTTCTTTGAGCTTTCTTTGACGCACAGTGCTTCACTTAAAGAGGAGTGAAAGCCCTGACCTCACTGCTAGGATAAAAATATACCCATCAATTATTCCTCACAATGACTTCAGGAAGAGCTAGAGTGAAAGAATAAATAAAAAAAATCCTGAGAGTTCTACTTCAGAAAAGTTAGTATTTGAATGAAACTGTAAATAATCCAAAGCTACACTTCCAGCAAATTTTGCAATCTTAAAAAAAAAAAAAAAATCATAATAACAAAAACTAAAAAAATAGCTATACAGAATCAATGCCTTAAAAAAACAAACAGTAAAATGTTTCTACTTAGACAAACAGTATAAAAAGCCGTAACCAGTAATAAACTACACAATAAACTGAGGTATAGCTTGTAAAACCTTTTGACAAAATTGTGAGAAAAAGCAGTAGCATACAGATACATTATGTGATTGTGTATGGAAACAATGTAGAAAAGAACCCTGGTTTCCCCAAATTGCATGGGTTTGTTATGAGTTGTTATGCTGTGCTAGTGTTTCCTATGCAGTGTCAATCAATGAGGAGGACAAGTGAATATAACAGTTTAATTCAAATCAAAGCCTGTACTGCCATCCAGTGGTAAAGCTAGATATTGCAGCCAGACTATTTCAGTCCAGTTGTCATATAACCCTATAATGAAATAAGGATTGTCTGAGCGTGTTTATTTGAACAGTATGAGTGTGTTATGAGGTTTGAATTCGTATAAAGGTGTTGCATGTGTCTACTGACAGCGTGATTATGTCAATGTGAGTGTGTAATGAGGTTTTTAGTGTGTATTAAGGTGTTCATAGTTTCGGAATGAGCGTTTAAGGTTTTTAGTATGTACTAAGATAGTCAGGGTATCAGTGTGAGTGTGTAAAGAGGTTTTTTAGTGTGTATTAAGGTGTTCAGAATGTCGGTCTGGGTGTGTAATGAGGTTTTGTGTGTGTATTAAGGTGTCGGTATTGCACTCTGACTATAGCGGTCTAGTTGTCATATAACTCTCATATTAAATGTAATGAATATCTATGAGTGTGGGTCATAGTCCTATACAGCTTGTGTAGCGTCCTATGAATTTGTAATCATGAAAACACGTTTATTAAAGAGATGAGATAAACTTTTGGATTGTTCTTGCTTTAAAGAGCTCATCTAATGAAAAGTTATTGACAAGCACATACTGGTTCTAAAATCATGTTATTCAATTCCAGATACTATGGTGTTAAACTTTTCAGAGCATGATTTGCTTTCCTCTTCACCCTGTTTCACACACACACACACACACACACACACACACACACACACACAGACACACACACACACACACAGAAACCCAGAATTCCAGTTTGGTCAATTGCACAACACAGAAAATCAATGTACGCAAAAATGTCTACTGATAGAAACAAGTGAGATTTAGCTGTAATAAAGCTGACCTTGGCTGGTGGCACTATAAGTTGGCATAGTTTGTGCACCACAGTTCTCAGACAATATATTATTTTGTTTTCTGAAAAAAAAAAATAAAAAAAAACAGGAAAAAAAAAATACATTGAAGATCATGCATATATCACAATCCAGACCCAAATGTATATACCCAACAAATAAAATTTTTTTTACTGGTTTGAATTCCCTGATAGTTCTGAACTCTTATGGCAAGATCCATGTCTACTACCAGTCTTTCTTAATGCCTTAAGAATTGTTTCAAATGTACAGGTTTGAGTCTGTCCTGAGCTATTTAGAGTATGCCAGCTCAAACCTGAGAAGCTGTTTTTGTTTGTGTTCCCGTTTCTGCTGCATGTTGTTTATTTCCTGAGCATGCCGTGCACAGAAAGCACGCAGTTCCCCCCGCCGGCAGGAGGAACGCTGACGTGTCTGACTCAAAACGTCTCGGAAAGTAAGTGAGTCTTCTGTGTGCAAGGTAATGAGCAGAAAACTGGAATTCATGCAGCATGCTTTGCATACACACAAGTAAGGCAACAGTAATTAACTTAGGAGGCGTAGTGCCTCAGCATCACTGATAATATAGAATATAAGTGAGATATCTAGTTTAATCATTAAGTTTATTGTAAATAAATGTTTCAGTTATATGTTGCCAATATAAATGTGGATTTCATTGCGGTATGTGTATTGAAGTGTTGACAGTGTGTGGTGTGACTCTGTGAGTGTTGAAAGTGTCTGTAGTGATAGAGCGTATAGTATATTGGGGTTGGGAGTGTTTATTATTTTGCAGCATGTGAGCATGTGACACTCACCGTGTGAGTGTATATAAAGAGGTTTTAAATGTGTTGGTATGAGTGTGTATTGAGGTTTTGAGTGTGTATTAAGGTGTTTAGGGTGTTGGTATGAGTGTGTATTAACGTTTTTAGGGTGTTGGTGTGAGTGTGTATTGAGGTTTTGAGTGTGTATTAAGGTGCTCAGGGTGTTGGTGTGAGTGTGTGGTGAGGTTTTGAGTGTGTATAACAGGGTTCATACACATTTTTACAATAATATCCCATGACTTTTCCAAGACTTTGAGGTAAATTGTCTTGACCTAATGTTTTATGAAATGTCTATGTACTGTACACATGTTAAGTACATTTTTAACATGGATTTTTCCTATTATTTAAGCATGGGTGTGTTACACCTGGTTGCTGTCATAAATCTTCTTGACAGGCAGGGAAATCTTGGAACAGCTAATACAAGCTAAAGAATCGTGTTCAACTTCCTATCTGGTGGATTTACACCCTTCGCTGAACGCACTGTGTAGTATGTGCAACCCACACGAACCAACGTTAGAGACTTTAGCGCATCATTTTACACTTGCTTCTGGAGTATTTTGAATACTTTCCAATTCATGTTTGGACAAGATTCTTGATTCCGATCTCTAAAAGGAAGTTATTGATTTTCTCAGCGATGTCTTGAGCTGATGAATGGCCCATAAACTCTGAGCCGATGTATTTAGTCTTCACCTCGGACCCGTCCCTTAGCCTGACATGCGTGTCTAACTGTTTAGACTGTAAATAGTAATTCAGGTTTTCATCAAATAACATAGACACTTTGATTTGATATGGCTGCCAAAGACAGTTTAATAAATTAAGGAGCCAATCGAAAAGTACATAAATATGTGCACTTGCGTTCACCGCATACAATGCTATCTTGCTGTCTGGGAACAGCATGAAAAATCTGGTTTGTGTCTTCACAAGTCTTGTAAGAATAGTGCAAATTAGACACCTTTAGTGCTCACAGTACCTCTACAGTTAGGGTTTCGTTTCTTGATACGCCACTCAAAATGGTCTCTTGTTTTATAGGGGATGAAAGGGAAGCATTGCAGCTGGGAGAGGGCCTCCCGTCAGTCACATGGGTGAAAAATCCGGTGATTGGGTTGGGAGCTGTCGGGCACACAGCTGCAGCAGCAGACTGGTGCTTTGCACCTTTAGCGTGGACAGGTAGCGATGTCTCTCTCATGCCGAACATTTGAAAAGTTGAACATTGTACGCAGTGTACATTTTGCACATCCCGGGTCTTGATCTCTCTCAATTCAAACCTTTTCATCATGAAGCCAATGAGTTTATTAAATCTGCATTTTCCTGGCATTGCGTGAGTTTACTACATAAGTACTAGCTGCAAGTACGAGTTGCCGCAACCCCCTGTGGAAAACGGCACGTGAGGTGAAAGAAATTTCCAAGACTTTTCCAAAACTTTGCGGGTTTATTTCATTTTTCCAAAATCATTCCAGGCCTGGAAATTGCCATTTTAAAATTCCATGACATTTTTTTTCAGGCTATTCATGACCTTGTATTAAGGTGTTCACAGGTGAGAATGTAAAGTTGGAAAAATAGCTTGCTTTTTAAGTAAGTCTATGGAATGTATTGTTGAAATACCTTTCTTATTCTTATGAATTACATGACAATTAGATTTTCCTGTTTCTTGTGAAATAAAATACCTTTTTTTATCATGTAATGTAACAGACATTTTTTTTTTTTAAATTAGCATTGCTATACAGTGGTTGGCTGACCCGGGCCAGAACTGTACAGTGCTGTACGTTGTAAATTTAAAAATGCATAGGTTGTACATGTATGCAAATGTATTGTCAAAAAAAACACACGTGGCATGCTGGTCATCACACACAATATGTGTATCCAAACATTTTATTATTACTTTTTTATTATCAGAGACTCATCGGTGATGGCTGTCGACAGTCTGTTTTCTAGTATTTTTCGATCTGAAGCCTAAGAGCAATGCATACACATACAATGCACACATATACACACACAAACACTTGCATGCACACAAAGGCCATTCTGTTTTGCTGGCGATGCATAGCTAGCGATGCATAGGTGACGGGTGGTATACGAGGTGGTATTATAAAGTTTCGAGACTAGTCAATGTGCCAAAACTACGTGCATGTTCAGGTTGTCAGTGTGTTTGTGTAGTGAGGTTTTGGATGTGTATAAAGGTAGTCAAGGTATTGGTGTGGGTGTGTAGTGAGGTTTTGGGTGTGTAGTAAGGTGTTTAGGGTGTGAGTGTGTATTGAGGTTTTGAATGTGTATTAAGGTGTTCAGGGTGTTAGAGTGAGTATGTAATGAGGTTAAACTAGCACTTTCCACGTTTGCTTTGTTAAAAAAAATAAAAAAAAAACCTCAACAGAGTTGTAGGCTGATTTATCTTAAGTTTTAATCTAGCATACGTAGAGATATTCATTGCTAGAGACTCAAAGCACTTTTGTACGTCGCTCTGGACAAGGGTATCTGCTAAATCTGCTCTATTGCCCTTAAAACCTGGCAGTAAAACTTACTATTGATGGTCTGGTCCCTGGGGACAAAGTTTCGATGCGCACTGCCGCGATTGTAAAAAAAAAAGGCGATGAACATGCACTTGGTTTTGGCACACTGACTTATGATGGTCGGTGCTCCCCATCATGTGTGCGTGCAGCCTTGTGCTGCCATCTGTTGGAATGTTACAACACTACTCTTGAAGCTTTTTGATACCACCTTGTATACCACCCGCCACTAATGCCTCACTAGCTTCGCTTTCTTATAACCAGTAAAATAGCATGGCCTGTGTGCGTGCATGCAAGTGTTTGTGTGTAGGTGTGGATGCATTGCTCTTACCCTCACTACTGCTTGCATGGCGGCTCATAGCACTGATATTTTTCTTGGAGTACACTGCATTGGCCTGCCTCACTTTTGACTCCTCTGAAACATACACTTTTCATTCACTCCCCTTATACACTACGCTGTGAAGTTTGTGTACTCAAGTGTTCAATGGCTGTATGAACATGTGTGTGCTAACCTGACTATTCTCTTCTTTTGTATAGGCTGTGAGGCTGCCGGAGAGTTCGAATAGAAAGATGCTAGAAAACAGACAGTCGACAGCCATCGCCGATGATAAAAAAATACAAATAATACAAGATTTTGGATACACATACTGTGTGTGATTCCATGGCCGGCATGCAACGTGTATCTTAGTGATAATACATTTACATATTGTAGAATAGATTAGATTAGATTCAACGTTATTGTCATTGAGCAAGGTACATGTACAATGAAATGCAGTTAGCATCTAAGCAGAAGTGCAAATATACAGGGATGATTGTGACTAATGTACAGAAGAGCGCAGTAGGTAATACTATATGGTGTATATAGTAATATACAATATACTGTGCAAAGATTATGCGTAGGTAGACATAATATACATAAACATAATATAACATAATATGCTCGACTGACATGATATAGTTATGTACAAGTATGAATGTAGGTATGATAAGTATATACAGTATAAATTGGGTGGATTGTACAGTAGTGCAAATGTGAGTTAAGTGAAAAGAAATGTGTAGTGGATAAGCAGTGGAAAATACACAGAAAATGAAAATGCAGTATTGAATCAGCTGTTCAGTGCTTACGGACATGTACAAACTATGCATGTTTAACTTCTACAGCACTTTAGAAAATGGATGTTTTGTTTTCTGGCCTGGGTCAACCTGCTATAACAAATAAAATCTGATTTTGCTGAAATGTATTAAAAAAAAATAATAAAAATAAAGTATTTCATGTTTTCATGACAAACAACATATTACATAGACTTCATTATAAAGTTGGCTTTATTTCAACCCCACATTCTAACCACACAAAAAATTCTTTTTTTTCATTTGATGATTGTTATGAATGTAGGGATCACATAATAGCTGAATACTTAACTACAAATCCTTTGTAGTCAATAAAGGTTCATTCTTGAAGAACATAGGGGCATTTCATTTCATCGCAGGGATGATGTATTTTGAGATACCACTCTCCTTCTTCTCTTTTTTTCTCTGTAAGAAGTTGCTGCTCTCGTTTGCCTCCAGGGCTTCGAAGTCCCATTGCTTATAGACTTCAGGAGCAGGACAAAGCCCTGGGGAGAGAAAAAGACAGGAAACTGACACCAAAATACAATGGTCTGTAGAGACTAAAAGGCACTCAATTCAATAACAGCTCCTTTGACCTAAATATGTGTGAACTCCAATACTCAGTGCAACAGTTCACACAAGACCGGCTCATTCCATTCCCTTTCGACATGCATGATAAATCTAAGCCTGATTTATTGCTTCAACACTTTTTTAGAACCCAAGTAAGTCAGTAATTCTATCGCGGGTCTCTCCTCTCTCTGATTTTCTGTCATTGATATGTTAAATTAAAGCAAATGTGCTTCAGATGTGTGTTCAAATGAGCCTAATTGAATTTACCTTTAATAATATATTGCATTTTGGAAATGCAATGCCACAGTTTATTGTAGTTTTACTATCGACCTTGTCTTTTCTGTTTTGCACAGGAGAATTAACACCTGCTGATTTTAGTCCTGTTTTCGATTCTGAACTGACTTAGATAGAGGCATTAGATTGTGTCTAGCAGAACAGACCTGTACCAAGACCACTACATACAACACTAATTTATATATATATATATATATATATATATATA
>JAAIIK010000040.1:4650458-4666165 GCA_014706435.1 Silurus glanis
ATATGCCTACAAATTATGGATAACATTATGACCACCTGCCTAATATTTTGTTGGTCCGCCTTTTGCTGCCAAAACAATTCTGACCCATCAATAAAAATAAAAATCATCTTTTCATTTAAATTAAAAAGAGAAACAAACATGTTATTTAGTACTAATACATTAATTAACTGAATTTTTTAACTGAATGTTTTAATTTTTTATTTTTTTTTATATTTCTTTTTTTTTGCCTTGTCCCTGTGTTCATATTGTTGTTTGTATTCTGATTAAACCTTGAACATTTAGAATGTCTGATTCATGCTGGTGACCCAAGTTTGAAACAATTTTCAGTACCCATTTCCACCCAGAATGTTCAGTTCTGTGTTCTTCCTTCAATTAGTACACTTTTAGTTTCTAGTCTTTTGGTAAAATCAGAGTTGTGCTGTATAACTCTTTCATCAGCCTTTGTAGAAAGATTTCCTGTTCTTTGTGTGGTGTGTGTGTGTGTGTGTGTGTGTGTGTGTGTGTGTGTGTGTGTGTCTGTCTGTGTGTGTGTGTGTGTGTGTGTGTGTGTGTGTGTGTGTGTGTATACTACAATACTTCATATATGCTCAAGCTGTGAGTTTCATGTTTATCTCTCACAAACTGGATATATCAGTCTTGCTGCTCGAAGTTACAGATCATTTTATGAGTGCACAGTGGAAGTGCGCTTCTCCCCAGTGTGAACTGTCATTCAGCGATTAGCATGCAAACACACCCTGAGAGGCAGCGCTGGAAGATGACTCATTAATCAGCTAATAGCTATTCAATAAACATTGCTCATTCGGCGCTATTCTGGGACACAATGACAGCGGTGGCAGCAGCAGCAGCAGAAGGCTCAACAGGGAGTGAACTTTTAATTGTAAGGCTTTGAAGAGGCCTGTACTAATTGAGTCGGGATCATTTGCTGCTTGTTAAGAAATGACACCAATTAACACAGTGAGGATGCATGTGTATTGAAGGAAATATAATTTTAGACAAATCTGACGTCAGCACTGCAAGTCAACTAAGATAGGCATTCTATTAATTGAGTGTTAACCTACTCAAAAACAAATAGATCTAGAACTAACCTCAGCTCGAATAAAGTACAATTGGAATGAATAAAATGTGGTTTTTGAGAGAACTTCAGGGTTAAACCAGTTAATGAAGATGAATGAATGGTTACGCCTGCCAGTATATGATGAGTCAAGGGTGTTATATGTTATGTTAATTATTAAACAATTACTGCTTGTATGTATTCCATCACCAGCTACATTCAGTTGATAGTCATTATCCAAATACATCCCATATAAAAGCTAGTTAAATATATAATTGTTATATATTGCATCAGCTCGAATCAAATTACAATCAGAATAAATAAAATATCATCTTTATAAGCAAACTTCAGGGTTAAATCAGTTCTTGAAGATGGATTGATGAAAATCTACACCTGCCAGTGTATGTTGTATTATATACACCAATATAATTATATCAAATCTAATTACAATTAGAATTAATCAGATATAATCTTTAAGTGCAAGGTTGAGGGAAAAACATGACTTATGGTAAAGACATAATATATTCCCTTGGATACATAAAACATCACCACATCCAAAATTTAGGTTTTACTAAAGTGTGCTTAATCTCTGACCAACATAAATGGTGGCTAATAATAATAATAATAATAATAATAATAATAATAATAATATCAATCACACCACAAAATCTACTTTGTTAAGGCTAAATTATTATTGGACAGCGATGCATCCGGTGCTCAACCAACAAGACTAACATGTAAGCTGAGCAGTGATCCGTGACTTTACCATTTCAGCTGCTTCCATTTGGTGAACTTTACACTTGAACAAATTTAACTGCAGCCCTAAGATGAAGACATGCAGTACATCATGTCTCAGCCCACTACAGAACATTTCGTGTAATCTGTAATCCTTTTTTTTGGATGATGATGATAATAATAATAATAATAATAATAATAATAATAATAATAATAATAATAATAATAATAATAAATACACTGCTCTCCTTGGCAGACAGATGAATGTAGTCATGCAAACGTGTACAATTGAATATTTGAATCTTTTTTTCTTCACAGACCTTTGATAGCTTTAAGAAATGTAATACTATATAACTTAATGCTGTAGGCTGTATGACTGCCAGTCTCATGTTGTCTCTTTATAGAACACACTATGCAAGCCTGGAAGCCTGGAGCAGAATGGAGAAGAATTGCCAGACTGAATTGTAAGAAATAGAGTTCAAGTAAATTACTGCACAAATAAGCAATACAGTTGTGCATTGCGTATAATGATTTTGAACTGCAGCATTGTTGTTGTTTTTTTTTATATGTTCTGATTTCTACAAGGCATTTATGTTGAAAAGATTAATGAATCACAGGTAAATTATATAACAGTAGTTACGATTGTCAGATGGTGGGAATGGATGCAATTGCAAGAAATGCTATTATTGAAAAAAGCAGACAGGGAAACAGATCCAAATCAGATCATCGCACAAAAAAAAAATCTAAACGGAACAAAACTTAAAAAAAAGAATGAGCAAGAAACAAACAGAAGGTCAGCAAATAGAGTTAAACAGGGAAAAACCAGCCAAAAATAGAAACAACGGAGAATCGCAAACTATATCAATAAGAACTGTAGAGAAAGGAATTAACCATATTCTGTGTGTGTGTGTGTGTGTGTGTGTGTGTGTGTGTGTGTGTGTGTGTTAATGAGTCGGGTATGAGCAGTTGATATTCAGGTGGAATTAAACAGGACAACGATTGTGCAAAGATGGAAATGTAAGCCATGTCGGCCATGATTGAAGGCCACAGTGCAGATATACATCGTATGGAGTTCACATCCGATTCTGCTGTTGACATGGCAACAAAATCACATTTCTTTTAAGCAATCATTGACTAAATATAACGACCAAAAATTCATTTGTGATACGAAAGGCACTTAAATTCATCATCATAGACCCACTTGTTCGACCAGGAACTCAGGTTATTGTCTGTGTGCATTTATTCTGAGTTCTTCAATTTCCTCCCAAAAATATGCAGGTAGGTTAAAGTAAATTGCCAAAGTTGAATGTGTGTGCAGGGTGCTCTTTAATGGACTGACTTCCGGGAAAAACTCTGGATGCATCACAGCCCTGAAAAGGATAAAGCTATCATAGATACCGAATGAATTAATGGATGAATTAATGAATTGATTAATTAAATAAAGCACCTTGTATGATCCACAAAAGTAGCCACATAAGTACTTCTGTTTTTTGTTTATATTTTACCTTACTTTACATTAGGGGTCCCTAAACTACAGCCTGAACAATGCCAGAGACATTTTTTGAAAATTGGATTTTAAATATATGTTTTACTCATATCATATCTGTATGTAATAATAATGGTTGGCCTTCCAACTAAAATTTCCCTTAGTTATTAATAGAGGTCGAGGCCAAGATAGTTGATTGCTGGAATTATCAGCAAAAATTCATACAGATAGTTTTTCCGGTTTGTGATTATTATGAGAGCGGCCTCTAGAGGTGAATCACTGACACCAAGTGCTGTTTATTTTTATATCATTAAAATAGTGATAATGCACTTTTAATAGGCTATATATCTCTTGAAACGTACTGCTCATGTGTCTGTACATAACAAAATAATAAATTAGTTTATTATATTGGTATGTACAGACAAATGAGCAGTACAGAAAAAAAATTGGGGACCCCTGCTTTACATTAACCTGAACTCTGAACTCAAAAACAGTTTTTGCAGACTGAAAAAATATAACAGCATTTTTCCCAACATAATTATGCTAAGATACAGAAAGACACATAACAACACTTCCCATCAGCCACTGCACCCCACCATATCCTGTTATTGCCTATGAAAGTGTTCATGTACATTCTCTTGTAATTAGCACTTGCAAAGTCTCACCTTTTACCGCCCTGTTTCAGTCTCTTGTTTGTCTCCTCATGGTGATTGTCCATCTCAATCAGATTCTATTTTGTTCATGTGTTTAGCCAGCACATGTTTCAAGTATTCAGGGTTATTTTTTTGTCCATTGACAACATAAAGAATGCAGTGCCATTCTGTTGTGACCAGTTACAGGCCAGAAGGTTTGCTTCACCTTGATGAAAACATTAAACAGAGAAAAAAAGCTTTGGTGTACTATGGGCAGAATGCTTTTCAGCAAGTAAAGCCATTTAGAGGCTTAAATAAACACGATACGACAGGACAAAAACATTTTTCAGTCCCAAGGCTAGCAGAATCTTTAAAAAAGTGTAAAAATCATGCAGTTTGCCTTGAGAAATTAAGTTTTCAGCTCAGTCCAGTTCAATCTATAATGATGAACGATATCATTAGACACTGGTTCATATATTGTGTGTTGTGAATTCCGATTGTTGTTGGAGTGTGTAAACACATTGATTTGTGTGCTATGAGGTGTGCGTACATAGAGAACCTAATATGTCAATGATAGGTATCCGTGAAATGGATCGTTTGTTTTATAATTCGTACAGAATGTGTGCATTGTATATGAAGGCAGTGTTGTGTCAGATGCTGGTTTCGTTGAACCCATATCGTGTGATATATTGTGTGTATTCGACAGTATTTGATACTGAGTGAGTGATGGATCATGTTAATGTTTAGCTCTGGAAGAAGACAAATGAGCACATAATACACCACTACATAGTAGCAAACATATCGCTCAAGTGCTTGCATGTGCTTGTGTGTGTGTTTTTCTGAAGTGGGACAGCACATAGATTTTTAGAAGGGATTACACTTTCATGCTTACATTTAGATTGTTCCCACAGCCCTTTTGTTCTTCCGACCTGCTGCTGTTCAGATCTTCCTCATTTGCTTCACCATTCTTATTTCTGCTCCTATTTTTATTTGGCAAATGGTGAACATAAGCAGTGTGATGTAAAAATTAGTCCCAATCACAACTAGATAAATTCCCACATAAACTATATATAAGCAGGAAATAGGCCCATGAGATTTTGTTCAATTTTTCTCTAAATGAGGATAAGAAGAAACTTGCTATGATTAACAACACAACAGCTTTAATACAACTTAGTATCAATTTTCTTTAACCACTTATGCTTCTAGGACCTGTGACCAATTCCACTCTTATGCTGCATTCAGCTTATGGTTGAAACTTGCAATTCACAACCTCCAATTATTATAACTCAATGGAATAAAAAAAAAAAAAACTTAAAATGCCTCAAATTGGAATAGTCTTCTCAACCATGAATCGTATTTTGTTTATACAGTGCCTTCAGGTCATGCCTACACACAGCATCAGAAAAAAGCAAAGTGGCACTTTTTTACATTTAAATGAGGTATACTGTGTATACAAGTATTTATTTCTAGATCAGTCAATATACAAATATATTTGCTTGTTAAATCGAAAGACACGTTACACACGGTGTAACGGGTGAAATATGTTGCGCTTCCTTTAGGAGCATAGTGGTATTTTGGGAATAGCATGCCACTGCATTCTCCCGGTATTACTGCATGTGTTCAAGACGAGGATTATGTCCTTATTATTTTCTAAAGCTCATTTCTAAGTTTCTTTGACTAACCCGTAACACTGTTGCCAAGAAAAATTAAAAAGCACAAGTTTTGGAAACCTGTCTGTGCTTATATGATTTCTGTTGCAACTGAAGTTAGCGAGCTCTCCCTTAACCCAGACTCAACTCGTTACAACGGCTTGTATCTAAACAGTAGCCGACCAAGAAAGTCATTGTTCACTGTCTTCCTCCTTCCTTTCACAACTATTTCTCTCGGGAGTTTATCTTTTGGCATCGTCGTGCGTTTAAAAAAAAACTTTTTTTCTCCCAAAGCCGTGCAGCTCAGAACACAGAACACCAATGAAATTTCCGAACGGAAACGGAAAAACGGAAACGTCTAATGTTATGGGGTTTAGTTTTTTGGCTTGAAGCTTGTGAAACCGGGAAAAACCCAGGAAAAATTAATAAATTAGCCGCTTCGTTGTTTAAGCCGCGGGGTTCAAAACTTAGGCAAAAAGTAGCGGCTTATATTCCGAAAAATACGGTACATATAATGTTCTTTAATAAATATATAACATAATCAATATTTCAAAATATTGTATTAGAGGAATAAAACACTTTGGGTGGTGACACACAACATTAGTTTATTTCTTACTTGTCTAACAGCCAACACCTGATACTATTTCAGTCATCTATGTACAGTATTATGTGGCATTATTGCTACTGTTTTAAATTAACAAGCACACATTTACAACATAAAATATAATATAATATAATCTTGTTCAACTAACTGAATTGAATTTGCTGTTTCCACTTCTGTAATAACAGCAGCACAACTTCCACTTTTACTAAATATGCTTCTTCTTGGTGGAGTACGAGAGCTTCTTAGTGAAGCCAGGTGGAGTTTGTAGGTGATTGGAATAAATACAGTACCTGTTCACACTTCAGTGGCTACTGTAGCATAGTTTCTTTCCTCAGGGCATAAACAAACAACATTAGACATTAGTAAACAGAGCTTAGAGCTGTTAAAGCTTCTTGATGTGGAACTAACACTCTGCATGGAATCAATGTCATAAACTGCTATTTTAATCCAGATCTTCTGAAGAGATCATTCAACATTCAATCCATCAAAAATGTGCAGCATGGATGACCTTTCTGAAAAAGGGCATTGGTCCCATGGGATTCTTTTTTATAGGGCAGAAAGGGAATAACAAGCCGATATGGTAAAGATCAAACCTGTCTGAACTGATTTCAAATTTCAGATTCAATCCATCGGCAGCTCCAGCAATACTGCAGTTATCAGACTGGGAAACTTCATTCAAAACTCAGTCAAGGCTACAGTGTCACAGCAAACAGAGTCCAAGCTGAGACCAAGGGCAAAGTATACAATACATCATATACAAGGAATGAATTTTTAATTTTCCATTAAACTTTGTGAATATCAAACCACATCATTAAATGCTTAATCATTAGTGTTTAATATTCATAGCTATAGATAAGACATATCCATTTATGTTTTGTTTCACGGTGGGTTTTCACTTGACTTGGATGAGACCTCTGTTTTGCAGGATGAATGCATATTTCTCTGTCCAATCATCTTTAAACATCCTTAAGCCATATCATTAGTTCACTAATTACACTAGAGATAGTTCATCTATGAAAAGTCTGTGAAAATGCTTCCCATTCATGATGAGTTGCCTTCAGCTAAATAATTTGCATAAATGCATGTCTTTGAATAATCCACAACAGAGAAGCTGCTAACAAAGATGCAATGATTTATATTTGAAAAAGTTGATGACCCATGACCATGTTTTTATCCATTTATGCATTAATCATTTTTATTCAAGTGCTCAGTTTTACCTTCAAATATTTTGCTAGATCTTCATCCTGACCTTCAGTCCACAAGTTGATTGCTGATAAACATGGTATTTTTCATAGGAAGCCAACCAGGGTAAAAAGGACATATTCCACAGAACAAGTAATATAATAATAATAATATTACAAGAAATTCATGTTATGATAATAAATAGTTAAACACGTTATGATAACTATAACAAGATTTCAAATTCAGACACTGGACTGTGTGTGAAACTGCACCCTCTCCTATAAAGTGCACTATATTCATCCAGTCTCATGGCATTGCATGATATAATCACAAAATGTAAACTATTTATTCATGTTCATAGACATGAATTTCCCTCTTTTTTTCTGTTTTTGGTGCCTCCGCTAAAGTTTTCCACAGACAGCGTATAGTTTTTTTCTCATTTTTAAACTTTAAGCACTATTACTCAACATTTCAGCAGGAGATTTTATCCTTGTTTGTATTGCTTTTAATTCTGTAATCTACTCACTGTTATAAACCATCGCCAGTGGTTCCTTCCATTTAAAATACAGTAAATATATTCTCCAGGTTAATTAAGGGGACTGTGTTAATTAAAGACACACACATTTACTACACTATAGCCCTAACCCTTACCAGTTGACGTATATTTTCTGCATAATTCCCTAATAAAATAAAAAAAAAAAAAAAAACAGAGGAAAAAAGATTACCATTGGCATTTCTGTCAGCATACCCATGATCCTCTGCCTCCAATGCTATGGAGACAGAGCCAGACGGAGGCGACATGCTGAGTGACACGAAAAAGAGGGAAATTCGTGTCTATGAACACGAATCAACAGAAGTTTGTGACTTTATCACAAAATGCCGTGAGACTGTTTTGCTATATCAAGTGTCAGCCATTTTGTAGTGGTGTCTTCATTCCCTACATTCGCTCACTCATTTGTACCCACAATTCACTCTGATTTTAACTTTCAATGCAAACTCACTAAGATACTGTTTCCCATACTGCAACATGACAGTGCAAAAGAAAATCTTTCTTTTGAAAATAAAGTTTCGTGAAAACCAAAGCCAAACTGGGCAAAATTTATGCCATTTACTTCTGTTGTAAGCTTCAGGATACTGACAGGAAACGCTGGGAAAATGTTCTATACTTAATGATCAGATTTTTTTTATATTTATATGTATTTTTAAATAATGAACATAATGGTAAACAACCATGTGTGTGTGAAATTTTACAATACCCCACAGAGGTTAATAGCAGAGGTGGGAACTGTACTCTTACTGTACTCAAGTAGATTTTTCTGCTATCAGTACTTTACTCCACTATAAATTTTTTGATACATTTTAACTTTTAATCATTACAATTTGACACAAATATCTGTACTTTCTAATTCTTACATTTTCAAAAATACGCTTGTTACTTTAGTTTTAATCTATTTGGTGACATCAATATTTTTTCTTCTCATTGCGCTCCGTTTTCAGCCCTTCAACCAATTTCTCTTCATTGGAGTCAAACTACAACTGGTATCATTTACTGACTAAATGTTTAGTTTGAAATAAACCAATTTACATCGATAACAAATATTCTCTGAGTATGTGATCTGTATGAAAGTTAGTACAGGTACAGGTATCACCACATTAACCATCCGTGTGGAGACATAGCAAAGTTTCCTTTTGGTCGTGATAATTTACGTAATAATTTAAAACACCATAATTACTTTAAAACCGTATAGCCTAAAAAAAAACCCATACATTTGCATAAAGCATTAATATTTGTCCAAGCCCATGTTGATTAAAGCATTAAAAATGTCTTAATTTAAGGTACATTTAGAACAGATAGAATGTGCGATAACTTAGAACAATCAAGCTATAAATATTTTAATCAATTGACAGCCCTAATATTAATATGATGTGAGGTCCAGTTACCAGCATATCACTAAAACAGGTAGAAGTAACGGCTACTTTTTACTTAAGAACATGTCAGAGCCCAAACTTATTTACTTTACGTTTAGTAAAAAAGTATAGTCAGTGCTTCAACTTTTACCAGAGTCTTTTAAAACATGAGTATCTGTACTTTTACTTATGTAAATAATGTGTGTACTTTTGCAACCTCTGGTTAATAAAGAGTAGGTGTAACATTTATGACAAAACTGTCACGACATTCTCTCCTCTCTGATGCATGATGTTTACATATGTGTCTGATGCAGCAATTTCTGGTACTTCTGATGCAGCAATTTTAGATTTTTACTGTTTTGGGGCAAATTTATATTACTGATTAGTTTGTGTGTGTGTGGTGTGTCTGTGTGTGTGTCTGGGTACTAATCTATATCTCCCACACTGTAAGTGTATTTGTATTTGGTTCTACCCACATGTGTCTGTGTGCATATGTCTGTGAGAATGTTTGAAGAAAAGAAGATTTTTTTTTTTATCTTTCTCTTTAGCGTGCAGTGTAAACAAAGATTAATTCAACATGCCCAGAGATGATTCGGAAGCTGAGAAGTCACAGTGCAATGCACGAGAGCAGGGTATGACAAATCCTTGAGGTCAGAACTTTTTAATCCATAGGGTATCCCAATATACAAAAAACATACCTTGTAGACAGAGAGACACCATTAAAAATGAAGAATGGGCCTGGGGACCGCAGGATTGAGGCGACAGCTGCAGAAAGCTTCGGCGAGCTTTGGTGGTTGCAATGCTCTGACCCACTTTACAAAGTGCACACTAACTCAAGGCTATAAGTTTTACAGATGAAATTAGACTTCATAAGTAGTTATCCCAAACAAGTTTAGTTTGTAGTACAAACTAAGTATTATATTAATTATTATTGTAGTATTTCCACAGTATCTACAGTAATAAAAATCAACAGTATCTACAATTACACAATGCAGATATAAGTTAAATATATATCAATATCAGATATGAGTCCTTTAAAATGTCAATTTTTTTTTTACTTTGTTTGTTGAGCTGCCATTTTAATAAACATACTGCATATTGTTTAAGATACATGCTGATGTTATATTTATATCCTTAACAGTTTCCAACAAAATGGCTCCTTAACTGTAATTTGGTTGACTATATTGTCCTCTTCCCTTTTGCAGCAGAAAGGCAGAGCTTAACACTGTAAAAATCTTGATTGTTTTATAAAATAATAACAACCAGACACATCCTCAGTTTCTAAACAGTAGCCTAGTTAATAAGCTAGCTTAACATGGACAAAATTGGAGGAATTACGTAATGGCATTTATGTATTTTTACTGGTGAGGAAGCTCTGATGGTGTTAGTAAGAGTATCACATTCAGTCTGAGGAAGCAATATGTTCCTACTTTAAAGAGACCCATGCTGCTAAATCACACCTCCAATTCCTTAACCAAGGGATTTCCGGAAAAGTAAATACTGTGTGATAAGATGTTCAACCAAAAAACGCACAACTGTATCATGTTTACTGATAACGATCACAAGGATTGTCCACAAATACTATATATGAATAAAGGTTAGTGGACAATTGAACATTGAATGTAGAACATACAGTGTCTCACAAAAGTGACTACACCCCTCACATTTTAGCAACCATTTTAGTATATCTTTTCCAAGGAACAATACTTTAGAAATGAAAATATCATGTAAAGGCAGACAAACACATTAATATTATGAATAGGACATTGCATGGTTAAACGATGTACAGCTGTTATGACTTATGGTGTACCTACTTTTGTTGCTAGTTATTTGGACAATAATGGCTGTATGTTGAGTTATTTTCAGGGGTCAGTAAATCTGTACTGCTATACAAGCTGCACATTGGCTACTCTAAAATATATCCAAGTTTCATTTTTATAGGATTGTCCTTTAAAAATATACTAAAATGGTTGCTGAAATGTGAAAGTTGTACTCAATTTTGTGAGAAACTGTAAGTTTTCCAACCAAGATGAAAGACATGGATGGTCTGGAGCCAATCTATCATAGAGAGCACACAAACTAAAATCTAAGAATACATATCCAATTTACCTTTTGGGTTTTCCTGAGATGAGAAGAAACTTGACATGTTGGAGGAGACCAGATTTTTGAGAACATACAAAAATCCCCACAAACTGTTTAGATGCTGAATCTATAGGGCTTTAAATTAACCCATTGCACCACTATTATCCATTTTGTTGCAAATGCTGAGTCTTGTATTTCAAATTATACTTAAGTGACACCAAGTAGCTTTTATAAATTTGTTAACCATATACAATCGATAGAGTACACAATAAAAGGAAATACGATTTCTTCAGAACCAACATAAAACCTACATAAAACTACAAAAGCGAACACAGAACTAACTAAAACTGTATAGACTTACTTCATTTACTGTAAATCATTTAACCAGTTGGTGCATAAACAGATAAGGCATTTTGCAGGCATCTCCATGTCTTCATGAAATTTCACTTAACTCTTGAGCTTGGTCTTAACAAACAAAAAAAATGTCCAATATCTAAATTCTGACTGTCTTACTGTATCCAAATTCTGATACACTAACTGTGTGTGAGATTATTTAGACAAAGTTCTGTTGAACAAAATATGCTTATCAGTTGCAAAGTCCTCCTTCTCTGCATGCCAGTGTGAATTTCTCCATTCAAACACTAATACATTCTCATCTCCTCTGACATCGGTCTGCCCCTATCCTTCATACCCAGCTGTCCTCCACGCGTGGAAGATTTTTCTTCACTGTAGCTCGAAAAACGTAGAAATTTGCTCACCCAAGACAGCGCCTGCAACAACCCCACAGTTTTTCATAACTCAGTTTAGAAAAAATAAAATACAGCTATTTTACCCCAAGTCTCTCATAGCCTTCACTGTTAGCATCAATAAAAATACTGGGCATTGTTTCATCAGACATGTTATTTAGTCTGAGCAATCTGGTTAGACTGTGTATATTTAAGTTCTTTGGTGCCCCTCTTAATACAAGTAATAACGAAATGTATATATTATCATTATTATTTCATATCGTCGTTGTTGTTGTTATATTATTATAACATGATTTAAATGATCTCCAGTAAAATAAGACTACAGGGGTACAACTCTTTGTTACGAGTTCATTATCGATCTGAATAAATGTAGATAAATCACAGTGTGCTTGTAAATAGCCTTTTTTTTAATAGTAGTGCACTGCTGCTACACAATTACATTAAATTAATGTAAGGCGTTTGCAATTAGCTAATGGTCTAAGGGTGCAGTTAATGTGTTCCTGTTATTCATATGCCCATTTCATCAAAATGGTGTGAGTCAAACACTAGAGAAATACAGAACAGAAGGCATTCGGCTCTGATGAATCACAACACCGCCTAATTGCATTCACACGCTTGCAATTAAAAATTTCAATCATAGTCTCAATCATAATCACAATCCACAATGTGCATTTCTAATTTCTTTCACATCGAAGCAGCCTTGTAATGCACTACTGGTACCAGCAGTATTCTTTGAAATATCCAGCCTAAAAAATCCACCTATTTCTCCAAGGTTTCATGATCTATGAATAATAAATATTTGAAAAATGCTAACTTTGAACACATCTGTGTATATCTAAATGTTGGTGTATACACTGTTGTAGACAGTAGTGACATGAACCCACTATTCCCACTGATTCATATCAGCAAAACTTGTTAATGCTATTATTAATATCGATATTGATGTCACCAAATAGATTAAAACTAAAGTAACGAGCCTATTTTGAAAATGTAAGAATTAGAAAGTACAGATATTTGTGTCAAATTGTAATGATTGAAAGTAAAAATGTATAAAAAAAAAAATAGTGAATTAATATATTTTATTATATATTATGATAGCCCCACTTACTGTTTGGATACCCATTTGGTGTAGCAGGTGACATTGCAGCTTTACAAATGCAAGGTTCCTGAGTTGATCCTGAGTTTAGGGTATTGTCTGTTAGGTGGTTAGGTGGACTGGAGACTAGAAATGAATGAAGGAATCTATGTGTATGGTGCTTTGTGATTCATTAGTGTTCCCAATTATCATCCACTGCAAACAAGTCAGTCAAGTCAAGTCAAGTTTATTTCTATAGCGCTTTTCACAACAGACATTGTCTCAAAGCAGCTTTACAGAAATCAACAGTCAAGGTGAATGGTGTGCATTTATCCCTGATGAGCAGCCGTGGCGACTGTGGCAAGGAAAAACTCCCTTAGATGTTATGAGGAAGAAACCTTGAGAGGAACCAGACTCAAAAGGGGAACCCATCCTCATTTGGGTGACATCAAGAGTGTGATCATAAATCTTTCAACAATACAGAACACTGGAGAGTGACAACTAACATGAGCACTGACAAACACTATATGTTCATCACAACCCTAACGGTCTTAAGCAGTTACTAAACAGCCCTCAATTCTGTTTAATGGGCCTTTACAACGCTTTACCAAAAGTGGGCGATGTCCTCAGGTAAGTAGGAAAGCAAAACAATATTCTCAGTAGAGCAGGCAAGAAGAACATCCTCAGAACAGCAGGAAGGTAAAACAAATTCCAAAATGTGGGAGGATTGATGGGAGACAGCTCTAAACATAAGCAAGCATTAGACTTGTTAATGTATGGTATAATAATTATTACTGCTGGCGTGTTATGACTGTTTCAATGAAGTATGCCTAAATAAATCTAAGTGGAGTACCAATTATTATAATTTGAAACTCCAGTCTCTAGTAAATTAATATATACAGTTTGAGCTGGAAGGAATTCAGCTCCAGATGCAATACATTGTGTTGGTAGTGCTATTATTATTATATAAATAATAACCGCAACAGGATAATGTAGATACCTTCATTTTATCTGTATTTTTATGTATTCTTTAAATGAAAAGAGGGACATTGTCCTGCTTTTCCCAAAGATGACAACTGAGCCTGCTATCATCACACTAAACATTTCTTTCTTTTTTCAAACAAACAAAAAAAAGTCTAAGACCAGAACTTTTACCCAAACACCAAACTATATGATTGCAATCACCCATCCAAAAGAAATATATTTTTACACTTTTTTGCTGAACCTGTGTTTCTTTTTTTTATCCTAAATTAGATTTGCTTATTATCCTAGCTAATAAAGACGCATTAGTACTTTTATGCAGACTAGCATTTTGTAAATGACCTTCATTACCCACAGATTCAGGTCTTCAGAGAGTTCAGATGCTGTTTTGTTATGTGAAATAACAAGCATTGCACATAGATAGAATTTTTTTATGCTTATAAAAGAGATGGGAGAAATGTGTAGTACTTTGTGCAGGTGTATGTGTGATGTGAGGGCATTTGAACCCGGCTGAGGCAGTGATCCGGGTGGGTTTTTGTTAACCCAAGAATAAATACTAAGAAAGACTGATCTCTAACCACATCTTGCATACTCCCCCCATCCCCCAAACACACACACACACACACACACACACACACACACACACACAAACACTACACATACATGCACTTATCCCCACCACTGTCAGCCACCTTTATCTCTGGGAGGAGTCTTTTGTGTCCACCATCTGTTTTAGGGCTCCAGAGAGCAAGCAGAAGAGGAAGAAAGAATATAAGACAGGAAATGAGAAATGCAGCAAAATGAAAAGTGTGGTAGATGTGTGAGGAAAAACGGTAAAGGAGAGAGGAGGAAAAAAGACATAGAGGCAGAGGAGGGGCAGAGGTGTTTTGTGCTGAAATGTCATGAAATATCTCTGCATTTGCAGGGTAATTAGAGGCCAATTGGAATTCAAATGTCTACCTCCAGTCCTGATGGAGATAATATGCTAGGCCACGGATCCAGCAATGCACACGCAATTAGTGGAGCAGGTCTGTATGGCCTCGCTGGAGAGACGCAGGCACGTGTGTGTCTGTGTGTGTGTGTGTGTGTGTGTGTGTGTGTGTGATTGTGTGTCGTGCATGCGCAGCTGAAACAAGGGCGCACATCCTGCCGCGCCCAGACGCACACCAGCTCATTTACATCCAACACTTAATAAGCTGCGGGATTAATGAAGAGACCGCCAGTTAACGCTGATACCTTACTGAATGTCTCCTTCAGGCTTGATGCTCATAAACCTGCACAAAAATAACCTGCTTTCTGTGCACCCGTTCTTGTATTTGTTGTATTTGTTTATTTATTTTTTTTGCCTTTGACGTTTTCTTGGCGCTCTTTCTTCCGTGCTTCATCTTGGAGACGAGCAATTATCACTGAGCCTCGCACAATGCGGATGCAGCCTAATTGTAAAATACGATACCAGATATGAGTAATTAGTGGATTTATTTATTTATTTTTTTTTTTTACATAATAAACCTGTTACTTCCGAGAGAGAAAGAGAGAGAGAGAGAGAGAGAGAGAGAGAGAGAGAGAGAGAGAGAGA
>JAAIIK010000040.1:4687620-4707140 GCA_014706435.1 Silurus glanis
ATGAAATTTGGAACATACCTTCCTCTTGGGTCTTAGGTGCTCACTAAGAAAGGGTTTTGAAAATTTCGCCCTGGATCTCGGCTACCTCACGAAAAACGCGATTTCTCACGCATTGTAAATTCTTCGAAATAACATTACGGATCCTAATGAAACTTACTACATTGTTTCTTATTAGATGTTAGATGCACAATAAAAATAATTTTCAAAGTAGTTTGCCCTGTGTCGGTACTACAAACGGGTAGTACGTTATTTGTTGACGTTACGTTCTGATCTCTGATCATCCAGTCCTGCTCAGTGCTTACTGCTTATTGCCATATTGCTTAGCGTTCTGCCTTCCGTAGCGAAGCACGGGTACTTTCAGCTAGTAAGTTAATAAATTGATTTCCTCAATCTGTATTATTATTATTATTATTTGTATTATTATCATTATTATGATGAACTAGCAAACTAGATTGCTATACAGAATATTGTGCAAGTCATCTATGTTAGTGCTTTCATTCAGATGAGTTAGGAGCTAATACATTATATGACTTGTCCACTCCCTGCCCTAACCTTTCTAACAAGTTGACCCATACAAATTCTACAAAATTAGCAAAACTGCTTAGCATATCCTATTTTCTAGAAACATATGATGTACTGCCAGTCATACTGTCAACAACAAAAACACATTACTTTCTATGTGCTATATGTATTACTAATAATTTTAGCATTTAAGTCCAACTTTTCCTAAATTGGCTCTGCGTCAAGGCTCTTGCGTTACACCTCTGCAGTCACTGACTGGCCTACTGGCTTTTAACCCAGATACAAGCATGATGATTCATCTTCAACTCCAAAAAGCACCCGTTTTCACCCCCTCTCAGTCACAGTAGGAGAGCCGTAGTGTAAAGAATGAGGTTTGGAAATAGCATGCCCCAGTTTCTCTAAGCCTTAATGTGTAAATTAAGCACTTCAGGTGAACAATATCATAACATCTCGGTACGTTCACACGTTTTTGAACACAAAGCAATGTTTTCTGCTCTACGGGGTTGCGGGTTCCTGGGGTTTTTCTTTGAGGAGACTTTCACGTCTAACCACATAGACTCGTAGCGATCTGAGGTGAACGCATTGTCGCTTTCATTTTTCTGTCGTGTCTGTTATGCAATGTTAGTATCTGTTTCAACTTCTAATGCAACTAACAACTAAGCTCTGTGTTGTGAGGAAACATTCCTTGTAGACTGCACCTTGTCCTGGAGTAAAATATGCCTTGGCACTTTTATCTGTGTAGTCTTCTCTAAGAGTTGCATGATGAGCTTCTCTGATTTATTTGCCCGATCCTGATGGCTGAGTGCGATAGCTATATACTGGGCCTGATCCTAGTTCAGCACTGTAGGTCTGAGAAGTTTAATAAATGCATCCGTCAGCCACTCGCTGGTGCGTGTATGCCGCTGTATCACATATGTAATATCCTGGTGTCTGTCAAACACAGCACCGGTGTTCAATAGAGCCAGACAACCACAGGGAAGAAGGCATATCTGTCTTTTTTTTTTTTTGATGAACTATGCAAAGGTCTTTGTTTCAAATTATATTTTGTCATATGCTGTGATGCCTTTTTTTATATATATAATATATTCATACTGCTGTGCTTCATACTGTATTGACTTAGAAATGTAGCCAGCCCTGTAATGACAAAACCTTGTCAGCTATATGTTTAATCATAATATGTGGAGAGAATAAGCCAGGAGTCCAGCCTGAATGGTTCACTCTGTACTAGAAATGTGACAATTATGTAAGGGACATATTGCTCTTTATTGGTGTTGGGTTTCATTCTGTTAGACTCCATAATCTTGACTCATTACCAGCATGAAATTTCTTATTAGAAGTACTTGTAATAGGATTTTATATCGTTTTCGATATAATACAGTTCTGTATTTTTTATTTTAAGTCTACTTTTAAATAGAGTAGATATAATTCTCATTGGGAAATCAATTTCTAGCAGAAAATAATCCAATAATAGTAAACCAAATCCATATAAATTCAATTATGCAGCTGGACCTAAGTGGTTTTTTTTTTTATGTGTATTGTTTTTACAGATTTATTATATTTTGGTGCTCTGGAAAAAAAAAAATCCTGCCAAACTGTTTTACAGGCTAATATGTTTTATTTAGTCATTCAAAAGTTTAACATTTTTATATACACTTTTTTCCTTACAATCAATCTGTAATCAATATCTATTTTCGCAGTACAGTAGTTTTATTGTCATTTGCTTACCTTAAATATGAACAATCCACCCATTATGCATGGGTGTACACATATACACATTTAAAGTGAACATCCTATTTTTAAAGTACTGTAGGTTATTCTGAAAGTGGCACATCTTTAGAATTCACTGTTCTTGCCATATTGATGTGGAAAAATGAGTAATCTTATCCCACTACTCACTTTTTAATGGACTGAAATAGATTTGCCTGAGTGCTCAGTGCTGGCCATTTTTTTTGCAGTAGTTTGAAACACAAGAGCCAGTTGACCTTGACTCGGTTTTGGTTGTTCTAACAAGCACTCAATAGTAAAGCGTTAGTGTAGGCTGTAAAGTTTTTAATATGGGTCCTTTAACAAGTTTTATAATAGCAACTATTCAGAGAACGGTGCTTATCTACAGTGGGCTGAACGTCAGCTGACATTTAACATGAACACTGTATTTTTAATTTATTTTTTTACCCCTTTTTATCGCTCCCTTCTTTTTTTTTTTTTAAATCACAGAGATCTGTTTTATGAAGCGGAAAAACCAAATGGAGAAAACCAGCAGACCAGAGTTGACAGATGAGCGATTATTAAAGCACAAGCTGAGATGACAGGACAGGATCTGTGTGTGTTTTAATGGAGAATTAAAAAAAGAGGGGATGCATGAGGGGACGTCTACATAGTGGACATACAACAATGGTTGTGTGTGTGTGTGTGTGTGTGTGTGTGTGTGTGTGTGTGTGCATGTGTGTGTGTAGGTCTGTGGGTCTGTGTGTGTTTCTTGGTGGACTCCAAATATCGCATATCAAGTTTAAGCATTAATTAGTTGCATAATACATATGTCAATTGAACATCCTTACAGAAGAAGACAAACTGCTGTGTGTGCAGAATGTGTTGAGGTATTTTTTTTTTCAAAAGTATGACTTGTGTAACATGCCAGAGCAGCTTCGTTAAAGCAGTCCCGTTTAATCGAAGCAAGGCTTCATGGTGAACGATGTGCTGGTGTATATGAGATCCTGGTAGTAGTTTGTCAACTAGTCAGTATTCTAAAACACTGATCGCAGAACATGTTCTGACAGCATCAAGGCTGGCTTGGCTTTGGTTTTTGGTAGTGAAGGAACAGGAGCATGATCGCTGTAATCAAAATGGAAACCAACACAATGAACTGAAGTGTTGAGCAACAACAACACAAGCATGATTGCATTATTAAAATGATTTGTACCGTTAAACAGTGGTTGCTGGTCTTTCAAATTCAGCTACTGACTAGGATGAAGTTTTATTGTTGCCTATATAGAATTTCATTCATTCATTCATTCATTCATTCATTCATTTATTCATTCATTCATTCATTCATTCATTCATTCATTCATCTTTAATAAGCACATTCTTCAAGGTCTGTTTGGCTCTGGGTCCTGCCGGGAATACTGGCCTTGGGGCGTGAATGCACACCGATTGGCTCAGCAGAACAAAGCACATAAGCACACACTTAATCACACCTAGGGCCAATTTAGCATCTCCAATCAATCTATTGGCAAATGTTTGTAGGATTTAGGAGGAAATCAGTGAACCCAGAAATTGAGTAGCGTTAATTAAACACTGGCTACCTGAGCTAAAAGAAATCTTTTTTCCCATATACATACTGTTGTTTATATTTTGTGCAAAAAAAAATGACTTCATTTTCCAGCAAGCACTGGGGTTTACAATCAGTTACTTCAATTTCATTTCCAGTTCGAAGCAGAATGTTATGGATATTTAAAGCGCTAAACAGAGAAAGACTGTGGCATTGTGTTACACCCCTACTGTATATAATTTTTTTTACTTATAGTATAGATTAAATGGTGAGGTTTCATGTTTGCAAGGCCGTTTATAATCAGAACGCGCACAGATATTTTATTTTATATTTCACTGGCAAGAGAGTAAAAACCATTTAATTAGTCCAAGTCCTGCTGTTCCTCCTAACAACTATCAGATCCTGTGTTGACTACAGACCCTTGTCTATATAATGACTTAATATTGGCCTCTAATGGCTGAAGGAGACAGACTGCAATTAAACAAACCACTGTTCCATCTTTTATTTTGTCCCTGTCTGCGGAATGGAAGAAATAAAAAAAAGGCACGTGTAAGCGAACCGAACCAATTTAGGAATGACCATACTGGCAGATATATATAAAAAAAAAAAAAAAGGGAAAAAAAAAAGGAATGCAGTCACAGGAATGTGGTTAATCAGGCTGAAGAATTTCCACAAGAGAGAAAGTTCAGTGAATTAATAGTCTGAAACAAGATCTATAGAAATATGATCTGAAAATCCCGCAAAGGCCCCTATCACTGGATTAGATGGAAAGAAATTGCATTGACCCTGAATATGTTCCAGTGCAAAGATAAGGGAGAATTCAGGTGAACACAAAACCACAGTGGAAATTACACTGCATATCCACAAGGAAATGAATTAGCCGAACTCCACAGTGGTCTGCACAAGCAAAATGGGTTCTTGTGTCAGTGTTTGTAGAGTGAACGCATTAATTATGTTAATCTCCCAATTCCACTCGGTTGCCTGATGGTTTCCAGTTGGCAAGACATCATGTCATGTCCCACCAAACAGCAGGGAGTGGGTGTGGAAAGAATGAATTGGAGCACAGTGATTTTCAGTTTGCGTTCTTTCCTCACTTTGTATGACCAACAGCAGTTGTTCCCAGCTTTTGTCACCCTATGTGTAGCATGCATTAAATTTTCTTTGTTGTTTACGAAGCTGTAATACACCCGTTATAGTTTTAATGATTTTAATTAGGGCAAAACACAAAATAAAAGTGGCGTCTTAAACTTCTATTGACTTCTAATCCTAGGGATCTGAGCAAAGATCAGCGACTATGGTCACTTTTCCTGTGTACAAAGACGATCCTTTTGACTCCTTTTTGCTCCCGCGTTTCTTCTCTGTAGGATCCCTAATTATACCCATGATCCCCTTGACCTTTCACTATGCCCCAATGACCTAACCCCTCTTTCCCCTCACAGTCTGTCAATCATGTTCTCCATTTTCTTCTTCTATTGGCTGCTGCTGTTTGACATATTGACATAGCTTGATCAGAGTAAGCCAGCCTCAGTGTCGGCTAATTAGCACATAGCTAGCTGGGATTGGCAATGTGCCAGTGACCTGTCACCCAAAATCTGCAGCTCTGTCGCTCAGTTTGGCCCGGGTGGAAGGGCATTATGAAAGATTGGCTAAAGTATAAGAGCCAGTAATGAGTGATGGAATACTGGGAATACTTTGAGCTACTCGGTGGACTGCTAGCGCTGAAAATTGTTTAAACAGCTGTGGGTGTATTTAATTATCACTGCACAGGTTCGGGGGGTTTCTCCATTTGCCCTTAACCAAGCACCGCTTACATTTATGTCATTTTATACCCCAAGCACATGAGGTTTAGGGCTTTGCTCAAGTGCCCAATAGTGGTAGCTAATCAGTGCTGGGATTTGAACTCGACCTTCTGATCAGAAGTCCAGTGTCTTAATCACTGAGACAGCACTGCTCTTTTTTTATATTCCCACTATGGCTGGTGATAATTAATATGGCCTCCTTTATCTGTGTTGGTTACAGTGTTGTAGTCAAGTCACCCACCTTTAGTTCACCTAACCACCTAAGTCACCATATATTTAATAATTTGATTGAAAAAAATCCTTCCTTCATCCACAGTGTTTTTCTTATTAAATTTAATTAGGTATAATCTAAAATCAAACCAAACCAAATAGCGAGCATGCCAGAACTTTCCCCAGATTACACTAGGGTAGAAATTTTCCCCAAAAAATTACTCTGTATTTTATTAGTTAGTATCTCTCTTGATGAGATCATATCTGCAGGGAGAGACTGATTTGTTTCTACTCATTTTCTCCTTTTTAAACTCCAGTTGTTGCAGCCCCACTGGTGGCACGCAGCAGTGTGCTGTGATTAACGCTAACAGTTGCATCATTACTCCAAGGTCATGTATGTTTTATGAGTCTTTCTGATTCATTTTATCTGCAAGCTTCCTATGCACCCCCTCCCCTCCCCTCAAAGCCTTCATCTCCGCACAGACTCAAAGGGAATTCTGGCACAGCAAGGTGTAAGGAATCTATTCCAGCGGCTCCCTTGAGAACGGTGTCACCTGCCGCTCTTTCTTTCTTCTATTTGTTCTTTTTCTGCGCAAAACCCTCAGCTCATCAGGATGCCAAGTTTTTCATTTTCCGCTCTTATAGCTTCAGCTGCCGCCTCATAACCGCTGCCCTGTTTGTACATGCACTTTGGTTGCAATGTTCTGCATGTGTATGAGATAGCGACGTGAGCCTTGGGCTTATCTGCCTGACCTTGTGAGAGAATAGGAAGAAAGCATGAGCACTGAGCAAAGGCCTGGTCGCTGCAACAGAAATGCAAAGAGGATATTTTGCATTTTGGCAACGGAAAATCGTTCTCGGCTTCCCAGTGTAGCTGCAGGATAAAAACTTTGGCCACATCTGATTAGCTGCTAATGACAAAGTACCGGGTTCTATTAAAATTCTTTACTGGAATGTTTTTCTAGACTGATGGTTTTCTTAGGAGGAGCTCTGTGTATATAACGTAGTAATCTAAAACAGGCATGCTGGTGTAGCTTGTTTGGATATTGCCGTTTGATACTGGGTACTGACAATAGGACACACTGTTTGAATTAGCATCTCATCCTAGCCCTAGGTTTATACAGTATGTGATCGCCGATTGGCGAGAACACAGTTCACAAGTGACTAATTGAAACGCCGCTTCTTCTTTTTTCAATCCAAATCCTTAGAGAGATGAGGTGAAAATCTCTCTAACCACCCACCCCCCCTTCCCCTTCTCTAACACAGATTTGATAGCTAGTTACTGGGCATTGTGCCGTCTTCATGAAACCCATCAAGATCCATCCATCCATCAATGATCCCTCTGCATTCTGGCAGTATGAGGAGATAAAAGCAGGTTGCCTGTAAAGAGTGTTAAATGTCAACTTCATGTAAACTCAAAGCAGGATTCAGCTTCATCTGGAGCTGAACAAGACTCTGAAGAACCCGCTCGCCCGGGTTGTAGAGAGATGAAAGAATCCTCACAAGATTTCAGCTTTATTGGCAAAAAACAGACTTTAATGAATTCCCTGTGCCCAGCGCCCTTCGTCTCACTGCTCATTCTCTTTCCTATTCTGTCTCTTCCTTTTTGAAAAGCTGCTACCTCTCTCTCTTTCCTTCAAATGTGTTATCCTCTCCCACACAAACAAACTACAGTCATCTTGGCAATGGAGCTGGAGGGGAACGGTGTAAAGCTGCACGTCTGGTGTGGATTCTGGCCCATGGCATTATGGGAAATCATAGAATTCTGAATCAGGTGTAAGATTTTCCTTGTTCTGACATATACACTGTATATGTAGATTAAGTTTTTTTCTTTTTCGATTTTTTTTAATTCACACAAAGATAGGTGTCTAAAGTTGTCTGGAGGAAAGTAATGAAGATGACGATGCTTTTGAGCGAGGAACAACTACAGAGACTGAAGACTTATTTGTTAATTAATGAATTTGCCAAAAGTGTTAAATCTTTTCAACTGAGCCAGAAGAGAGAATCTGCCAGACTAAGTGACAGTCCTGAGTGAATTCTCCCCACCAAAAAAAAAAAAAAAAAAACAACAGATTTTTTAAATCCAAGTGTTAAAAGTATGAAAAAGGACTTAGAAAGTTTTACACCCCATTTGGCGCTTAGTCTCCACACAAATCCATGCATCATGCACTTAATGACTTTTGGAGTGCCTCTTTTTGTAGTGTTGTACTGGTACATAAACTACATAAACAAGACAGAGGGCAGAATTTTGAAGCTCTTCCTGTATTTTTGGGGGTGGGCGTATGTGAAATGCTTTTTGCCCGTGCTTCGAAAAGGCCTCCTTCAGTTTGCAATAGAGCTTTCGAAAACATATGAGAATTTATACAAGAGCAGAACAATTTAGGAAAGAAAATTACAACATGATACTCAAAGGCATTATCATGAAACATGATATGCTTGGTGGGGTTTGCTGGCAAAGTGCAAACAAACTAGTGTCTAAACTAATCTAAAATTAAACTAATGAAATGAAACAGAAAGTAATAGTGAAAATACATAAGTGAAATAAAATCGGCTCCGAAAACCTTTCACGCTCATTTATTTATTATGTTACTAATAGTTTCATTGCAACACAAAGCATTGCTGCCTCAAAGCTCCTGTGTCCTCTTAGCTCAGGTTACGGTCTGGATTTTCCATCATCTCTGAATTTTTCATCATCTTCTGTGTTCCTCAGCCCTTCCTTCCAAATCCTAGTACACTGCAGGAAGTATTCTTGTAAAATCACCATTATGTGTCAATGAATGTATGCTGTGGTGTCCTGTTATAGTCTGGCTTCCCAATTCAGGGTGTGTCCCGTGTCTGCACCCATTGTTTCCAGGATATGCTCTGGATCCAGTGCAGCCCTGAGCAGAATAAGGGTGTTAGTTGAAAAGAAGAACGGATGGTGATCTGGCCTGTCCTCAGTTTTTGTCTGCTTAGAATTAGATTCTAATCAGTTGAAAACACAAAATTCAACTTTACCGACCTGCTTATAGAAAACAAAACTCTCCGATAACCAGATACACCACAAACTAAAATTTTTATCAAACATGGTATCAAACAAGGCTTATATCTGAGAATTTGTTACACTTTGATATAAAATTATTAACTAAATTGGTTCTCTTTCATATTTCAGTCTTCTGCTCCAGGTAGGCTTGGCTATCTTCCAAAACAGCATGACCATTTGGTGCACTAATTGTGTGTGTGCTGAACCTAGGAGACAGTGATCGCTACGTGGGTGTAATCGGAATAGCCCAGTCCGATTGTGCTCCGTCCCAGAAGAGGGCCTTTAGTGACAGGCTGTTGAAGTGTAGCGAACCACGAAGGGCTAAATCATTTTCTGCATTTGTGGCACAAAGCCAGCCATGTTTGATTTACTCTGAACTCCAAAAAAAAAAAAAAATAAATAAATAAATAAATAAATAAATCAGGGGAAGATGTACAGCTTCTGGTGAGTCGTGCTTCTCAAGTGAAGACTTACAGCCATTCAACATTGATGTGTATCCACTATTATGCCCCCACAACTCAGACGCTGCCCCTCCCCCTTGTCCTATAGCCCATATTTTGCCAAGAGGAAGCCATTATAGCAAATAAAACAACCTCGTTGGCTCAATGCCTGTCCTGCCAGAAGAAATTTATTGAACGGCTGATGTGTTCTCCCTGTAGTTGCCCAGAGATTTGCACCACTGCCAGGCGCAAATCCAGATGAAACATGTGGAATAAATGATGAGAGAGTGAGAGAGAATGAGAGAGAGAGAGAGAGAGAGAGAAAAGATAGACAAGCCCAAACTGGAATAAACAGCTGCTCTCTTGTGTGGCTTATGTTCCAAAGAGCAGCTTCGCATTTTTCGCTAGTTATTGTCCAGCCACATGAGAGAAACAAAACGAGAACCTTAGGGTTTGGAAGGCCTGCAGGTTTACTGCAATGCTTTATTGGATCCATTAGTTAGTGAGCCGTTTGGTTTAATATAAAGCTGTCTTCATCTGTTCCCAGAGTAACTAGAAAAGTGATGCCTAAAGTCAAAAACTTTAGAAGTGACTTTTAGAAGTCAACCAAATCGAAACAAAACTTCTACACTCATTCCCTTTAATAGCTCTGCATGATAAGAGTAAAAAAGTAACTGATGAATCTATGTACATGGTAGCACAATAGCTTGCTGGATGTAACAGACGACATCCATGTGCAGGCATCGAGTATTTATTTACAGATCCTTAGTATCTGCCTGGTTAAGGTTGTGGTGTTTAAATCAAGGCCACCAGTTGGTTTACAGTTTGAAGACCATAACCAAGTAAATTTGCTGAACAAGCAGGTATGAAGAACAAATTCTGTGATCTGGATAATAATAATCAAAAAAGGTTTAATGCATTAATGCATCAATTAATAAATTAATTTTTATCTTTAAAAAATTCACATTTCCACATGGTTTTCACGTGCAAGTTTATATTTAATTCATAAAAAAATGAAAATCAATTTAGGCCATGCCAACTATAGATACAGGTATTTAAAGCAATAAACTGATACAGATAGTAACACTGTATTACACCTCTTCTATATAACTTGATAAAAAAATTCAAATAAACATACTTCTATCAAAGTATTTCCTGTCGCTGCCCTGCGATGAACTTGAATTCCATTCAGGTTGAATTCCTTTCTCACGTCTTGTATTTCCGGAAAAAGCTCCACCCAAACCCTGATCAAGATAAAGCGGTTAGATGAGTGAAGATGGATGAATGAATGAATGAATGAATGAATGAATGAATGAATGGATATTTGTCATGTTGTGAATCCTAACATTACATGCAAATACAGTGGAACCTCGGGTTACGAATTTAATTCGTTCCGGTACTTTATTCGTAATCTGAAAAGTTCGTATCCCGATACGAATTTCCCCATAAGAATGAACAGAAACTTCGGTAATTCGTTCTGGACAACCAAAAATATTACTTTAAAAATAAAAATAAAGCCAATATTCACTAATATTATTTACTTTTAACATGTTATATTGAAAATGTTAAAAGTTTAACATGTTATATTGAGGGGGAGTGGTGGCTCCAGCGGTTAAGGCGCTGGGTTGCCGATCGGAAGGTCGGGGGTTCAAGCCCCGGTATCGCCAAGCTGCCACTCTTGGGCCCTTGAGCAAGGCCCTTAACCCTCTATGCTCCGGGGGTCCCTTACGAGGGAAATATCAAGGTCCGTGACGTCGGAGTGACGTGGGGCCGCCTTCCCGTGGGCTCACCACCTGCAGGAGGGACCGTAAGGGACGGTGCTGTGAGGATTGGGCAGCAGTCGAAGGCGGGGGCCTGCTTAGACTGCTGCCCCCGCGACCCGAATTACGGATAAGCGGGAGAAAATGAATGAAAGGATGAATGAATGTTATATTGAAATCATACCATATAAAAACATATAAAAGAGGAAAACATTATCTTTACTGGGTACTTTACCTTTGAGAAGACTCGCTGCTGGCATGATGGAGACGACGTTCGTAGAAGGGGGGAGGGAGAGTTATTGTTTGGAAGGAGAATCTTATTATATTATATTATATTATTAATATATTATTATATATTATATTATAGAATATTAATGAATATTAACGAAATAAAGACACAGTGTTAACACGAACGCTGAGACAATGCTCTCGCTAGGTACACAGGACGCTAACTGATGCGACGAGCTGCGTGGGAGAGCGTGGGTGGCGATACGAAAAGAACCAACTTGCCTGCGATTTTTTGGTGCGTGACGTTCGTATCCCGAAATTTTGTTCGTAACCAGGGGCAAAAATTTTGATGAACTGCGATTCGTAACCTGAATTATACGTATGCCGGGGCGTTCGTAACCCGAGGTTCCACTGTACATGCTTTCCATTGTAGAATACTATAATGTATTTTGGCCAGTTCATCTGCGATGGACTGCATGTCAATACAGATACTAAACTAATTTGTAGATGAAGTGCTTAGGATTGTGAGCTCGTTCTAAGCATATTGGCTGTTTAAATCACAGAAGTGCCAGAAGAAGAAATTAGCACAGTCAGCCGCACGAATATATGTAAATAAAAAGGTTTAAATTTGCCCTTGACTGCTCACTGCTTTCGATCGACTTCGATCATCTGAAGTTAAACCAGAAATCTTAATTTTTTTTTTTTTATCTTTCCTTTTCAAGTTCAAAAGGCTTTTTACTGCTCTGCCGGCCGGATCTCAGGAGGGTACAGGCCGAGATTGGGGGAAATCAGATGATGAGAAACTTAAAAGCAATTTGTTTCACTTGACCTGGGAAGGAAAGGTAGCATCATCGGCCTGTTCTCTGTGCACAGAGACAGGCCGGTAAAAAGGCCTCGTCGTCTAAAAGCAATCATCTCAGTGCCAGAGACGAATGATTTGCGAGGAAATTGGGGCCAGTGCTTTCCCACTGGCAGCAGAAAAGGGATCACTACTAAAACGGAAAAAAACTGTTCAAAAAAGAGGGCTTCCCTCATTTCTACAGATGAGGATATAACTGGGCTTTGGGAATAGGTCAAGTTGGATGCCCTTTACCTCCTACATCACTAGCTACTAATATTACTGATAACAAAGTCTAGCTTGGGACAGCTTGGGTGATTTACATCCAGCTATATTAATTGCTTTTCTTTGAATGATATGTTTTACAGTATAGTTATACAGTTCTATGATTGGCGACATTCATTTATACCCATTTGGAGTAAAAGAATAAAGGAAAGATAGTAGTGGTTAAAGAAGGTGTAAATTATACAGTACATCAAGATCTCATCTGTTTAAATGTGCAGTCTTGCAGCGCCGGATTAACCTGAGTGAGATTTCCTGTCGTGTAGGCATCTGCTTCCGATCCAACCCCTTTTCTTCGCTTCATATGCCCTGATATACCAGAAACAGATGTGTCGCCAGTGGAGGGAGGGATGAAACGTGAGCCTCTTTGTCCCTGTCCCTTTTTTCTGTCTTTTTTTTTTCTCTCTTTTTTTATGCTCCCTCCCCCTCTCTCATTCTCAGCAATAACACGGTACAGCAGAATTAATTAGGCTTGGCACGAGGTGCCTCATTCTAATAAATCACTCCATTATCTTGCAGAGATGTGTAAAAAAAATAAAGCGTAAAATACCCTCTTCCTGCAAGAATGAAGCAAAGGCATACACAGTTAACCCCCCATTTCCTGCATGTGTGCCCTAACTGGCATCTCTCCAAGAGAAGTGGGCATTTCAAGACATGGCCCACGGGGACAGGACTCAGCTTATTCTGCATTCAGAAATATTGGCTGTGTGAAAAAAAAGGAAAAAAAGATGCGTGTTCAAATACATGCTTGCATATCAGCTGGAGAATCCTGCGCCTAGGCCTAATGATGCCAAGCATCGTTGGATTCCGATGGCGATTTGGATGGCTGAATTTGATGAAAATTGTGAATCTGGACTGTACTGAGTACACCTGAAATCTCTATTGAGAATAAATGTAATTCAAATGCCATTCGACATTTCAGAATTTTCCACAAATATTGTCTTGTCCAAATGACTGCACAGTGAAGGCAAAGATTATGTTTTATGTTTAGTCTTTTAATAGACAGGAAGAGTTTTTTTTTGCCTTTTGTCTTACTGGTTGAAGGAAAATACCTCTGAATAAAGTAGACAAATGCAAATACTTTGAACAGACCAAAATTTTAGACACAAAAAAACGCACACTTGAATGCTTGGCAGGAAGGGCATCTATTTCAGACCAGATCTGATCGTGATTGAGATCTCCTGAGATGAGCTGTTGGTTTTTACTGTCATATGCCATGCAGTCATTAACAGTGTTGTGCTAGTTACTAAAAAACTAGTAACTAGTTACAGTTACTCGTTACTTCATTCAAAAAGTAACTCAATTACTTTGTTGATTACTTACACCAAAAAGTAATGCTACTGTTAAAAGTAACTTTTTAAGTTACTTTTTAAAAGAACCTTCTTTAATGTTCCCATTAATGCCCTTTTATGCGTTATGGTCTATACAAACACAAAACTGACTTAAACACAAAGTAATTTTTAAACACTATTTTATTTAAGTCAGACCAGCACAAACTGAATATATCTCAAGGATTTCTGAAATAAATAACAAAACAAGCTGAATAATATATTCACAATCAAAAACTAAAGTGGCTTCTGCTGTTGTGTTGAGCTCTTAAACATGTTCCTTTCACAGCTGAAGTATGAAATCTATCAACAATGTAGAACAAAACACCGGGTTAGCTTCTAGCTTCTAGCATGGAGTTTCTGGAGGAGCTTCGGCAGATAGGAGTTGCTGCTATCGCAGTAGATACGACCTTCGAACCAGAAAGACACAGCTTACATTAGACTAAAAAGTTTTTGTCTTTATGCTCAACTAAAGTGAAATAATGAGCATATTTCCACTTTGAGAAACTCGTCTTGCTCTCGCCTCGACTCGCCATTACTGCCACACAGACCGGAATAAACGGAAACACGGCCACAGTGCGTCTTCTTCGTGTTTACAGTGGTTCATCCACCAATCCTACAATGCGTCTCTGCTGTAAACAGGTTAGACTGTAGTCTACACTTCAGCCCAAATTCATTCATTTAAAACAGTAACGGGTAACGCACCATACGGTAGTTACTTAATTTTTAATAGTAGCGTGTTACAGTATTAGTTACTGTCAAAAGTAACTTCGTTACAGTAACGCGTTACTGCCCAACACTGGTCATTAATATGAAAGGCATGAATATGCTAGAAAAGTGTCTCATATATATATATATATATATATATATATATATATATATAAAAACCTTTTTCGTCAGTGTGCTCCCCCAATTGTCTCTGCCTTGTGTTTGTATAAGGGGTTGAATGAGGAGGACACCAAGATTGTTGTTGAGTCATGCAGAGTAACTTTCTTTTATTAGGCTCCTTTTTCCAACTCAGCCACACTCACAGTAAAACCAGCACTGCAACAGCCAAGGAAATAGAACTGATTTCATAACAACTTCCTATATATATATATATATATATATATATATATATATATACACTCACCGGCCACTTTATTGGGTACACCTGTCCAACTGCTCGCTAACGCAAATTTCTAATCAGCCAATCACATGGCAGCAACTCAATGCATTTAGGCATGTAGACATGATCAAGACGATCTGCTGCAGTTCAAACCCAGCGTCAGAATGGGGAAGAAAGGTGATTTAAGTGACTTTGAACGTGGCATGGTTGTTGGTGCCAGACGGGCTGGTCTGAGTATTTCAGAAACTGCTGATCTACTGGGATTTTCACGCACAACCATCTCTAGGGTTTACAGAGAATGGTCCGAAAAAGAGAAAATATCCAGTGAGCGGCAGTTCTGTGGGTGCAAATGCCTTGTTGATGCCAGAGGTCAGAGGAGAATAGCCAGACTGGTTCGAGCTGATGGAAAGGCAACAGTAACTCAAATAACCACTCGTTACAACCGAGGTCTGCAGAAGAGCATCTCTGAATGCACAACACGTCGAACCTTGAGGCGGATGGGTTACAGCAGCAGAAGACCACACCGGGTGCCACTCCTGACAGCTAAGAACAGGAAACTGAGGCTACAATTCGCACAGGCTCACCAAAATTGGACAATAGAAGATTGGAAAAACGTTGCCTGGTCTGATGAGTCTTGATTTCTGCTGCGACATTCGGATGGTAGGGTCAGAATTTGACGTCAACAACATGAAAGCATGGATCCATCCTGCCTTGTATCAACGGTTCAGGCTGGTGGTGGTGGTGTAATGGTGTGGGGGATATTTTCTTGGCACTCTTTGGGCCCATTAGTACCAATTGAGCATCGTGTCAACGCCACAGCCTACCTGAGTATTGTTGCTGACCATGTCCATCCCTTTATGACCACAGTGTACCCATCTTCTGATGGCTACTTCCAGCAGGATAACGCGCCATGTCATAAAGCGCGAATCATCTCAGACTGGTTTCTTGAACATGACAATGAGTTCACTGTACTCAAATGGCCTCCACAATCACCAGATCTCAATCCAATAGAGCACCTTTGGGATGTGGTGGAACGGGAGATTCGCATCATGGATGTGCAGCCGACAAATCTGCAGCAACTGCATGATGCTATCATGTCAATATGGACCAAAATCTCTGAGGAATGTTTCTAATACCTTGTTGAATCTATGCCACGAAGGATTAAGGCAGTTCTGAAGGCAAAAGGGGGTCCAACCCGGTACTAGTAAGGTGTACCTAATAAAGTGGCCGTGCTCAATACTAAAGGGTTGTTCATTCATTCGATCGATTCGTTCATTTTGAGTGATTCTTTAATGTGACTCGGAAAAAAAATAGTAGTCTCAAAGAGAGATTTGTTCATTTTGTACTGGACACGCATGCGCAAAGCTTTGCAAAATCTCCATAGGTTATGTACAGGAAATAGAATCGAGTCACATCTCGAATCTTCTAGTCGTTTGATCTTTTATCACGTAAATCCTGTAGACGTTATGCAGTGCATTACACAGGAAACATAATTGAGTATTGAGGATTCCTCTGGTCCGAGTCGTTCGTTCTTTTATCACATGACACCAATTGATGCTATGCAGTTATATATACATATATAAATAACATAAAATATTAAATATTAACTATAAACAAAATTCAAAGTTCATGTATGTAGATGTGATGCGGAGAATGAGGCGGAAGCCGACGTATACGCACACAGTCTTTAATGACAAAAATAGGCAGGAGATACACACACTGGCAGTGAAGCAGTATATTCCTGTGAAAGCAAACGGCAGTTCGTGTATAGTATCCACAGGTCCGCGCTGAGGAAAGCGCGGCGCTGGCAGCAGCAGAGATTCGTGGTGCAGACAGCGTGAAATGTGGAGAACAGTATCTGACAGTGTGGGTGAACATGAGTGGCTTATATGTGCGTGTGGGTAATGGAAGTCAGGTGTGCCATGTTAGTAATCAGGCGAGCTGTGCCGTGCGGGCAGGGCTTGTGCGGGTGAAGACGCAGGGTGCGCCCTGACAGTAGACATGTTAGGGGATCTGCTTATTGGAAATGTATTTCAATGGATTTGGAAATTCCAAGAGCCAAGTTACTAAAATGTCCTGATCTTCCCATTACTAATGCTCAATATAAGCACTCTTAGAATGCTGCTTGTCCAGTTAAATCAGTAAACTGGATTTAGCTGTCATATAAGAATCCATATAAAATAGTTGTATAACCATTAGATTTTTTTTTTATCTGTGAAAAATTATTAAAAAAAAAAAGCAACCAATTTAAGAGTATGTACCGTAATTTCCAGACTATAAAGCGCACCCATATATAAGCCGCACCCACCGAATTTGACAAAGATTTTTATTTTGAACTTAAAAAAGCCGCACCTGTGTATAAGCAGGTCTACACTGAAACTAATGAACTTTACACAGGCTTTAACGAAAGACAGTGCCTGTTACACGGGTGAAATATGTTGTGGCTCCTTTAAGAGCAGAGCGGCATTTTGGGAATAGCCTGCCGCCGCATTTTTCTGCTATTACTGCATGTATGCAAGACCGAGGAATATGTCCTTATTATTTTCTGATGCTCATTTTTAAGTTTCTTTGACTTACCCATAACGCTGTTGCCAAGAAAAATTAAAAAGCACGAGTTTTGGAAACCTGTCTGTGCTTATATGATTTCTGTTGCAACTGGAGTTAGCGAGCTCTCCCTTAACCCAGACTCAATGCGCTACAACGGCTTGTATCTAAACAGTAGCCTACCAAGAAAGTCATTGCTCACTGTCTTCCTCCTTCCTTTCACAACTATTTCTCTCGGGAGTTTATCTTTTGGCATCGTCATGCGTTTAAAAAAAACTTTTTTTCTCTCGATGCCGTGCAGCTCAGAACACAGGTGAGGTGCGTTTTTTCGTTTCCGTTCGGAAATTTCATTGGTCTAATGTTATGGGGCTTAGTTTTTTGGCTTGAAGTTTGTGAAACTGGGAAAAACCCAGGAAAAATTCATAAATAAGCCGCTTCGTTGTTTAAGCCGCTTAAAGTAGCGGCTTATAGTCCGAAAAATACGGTAAGTAATTCAGCCTAAATGGGAGTTACAGATTTTTCTATGAATATTAGTTGGACATGCTAGTGTAACGTATATTGGCAATCAAGAAATCCTAAGTGTGAAAAGAAAAAGCAAACGTGATGGATTTATAATAGAAATGACCCTGCATCCACATAATGTGTTTTATTTGATGCAAAAACAGCATAGCAGGATATGTTACAAAGTTTTTAGGTAACCTAGTAGCCTGGAAACACAAAAAATGCTGGCTAATGTAAAGTGATGCAGTTATAATATATGGCAGGCTAGGTAGCTATTCAAGTGCATTAATACAAGCTAAGGAGAATAAACGATTATATGATCGTGCAGCACACCATGTTCCTGTTGTGCAGCTTGGCTATGCGATGTCTGTGCTGACATCGGAAAGCAAAGATAGCATTTGAGTCTGGTTAGCGTGTTTCCAGATACCTGCAAGTTCCCGATTCTGCAAAGCTCCTCTGTCAGCTGTGCATGCTAGTTAATCCGCCACATAAGATCCGTTCAACAGAGAGCATATCACGTCTTGGCTGTAGTGTGTAGTGCAGTTGGGATTTGAAGTGAGAAGCATGCACAATAGTTGCAGAATCTGCACCACATTGCTTTTTAAAAAAAGCGAACAAATAAAAACCTTTTTCTGTACTATATAAGAAGGAGCAAATATTTTTTCCTTTTTATTGATTTTTTTATTATTTGATCTGCTGGGCAACTACAGTAGAAATCCAAAGAGCAAATATCCCAAACATGAAATTCAGAAATATAAGGACATTTAATAATATTATATAATAATAATAATAATAACAATAACAATAAAAATTATAAAAAATTATATTTGTATACATTAATATATTAAGATTAATATATTATTGTATATTTGGGTAGTAAATGTTGAAAATAATTCAAATGCAGATGAATGCTTGTTATGGGATTGTCTAGGATCCCATACATATACATTTCCTTAGAGAGACTCTAATGATTTATTTACTACAGAATTGGGTCAGCTAGGGGGTGTGTGTGAAAGTATGTATGTATGTATGTGTGTGTGTGTATGTGTGTGTGTGTGTGTGTGTGTGTGTGTGTGTGTGTGTGTCTTTGTCAGTCTTTCTGACACTGCAGGCTTAAGTGCTTCACATTTCCTGGACAGGTCTAAACACATGCTTGGACACACACACTTAAGTTCACAGAGACAGAGGCCTCACTGCACATGCTGATCATCTTTCGGTGTGTGTGTGTGTGTGTGTGTGTGTGTGTGTGTGTGTGTGTGTGTGCGCGCGTCCACTCAGCAGGCGTGTCACACAGCTTAAACCAGGCATTGAACTGGGGCCAGCTGACACCTTGGTTCGAATGTCACTGGTGCTGTTTCTGTCCCGTTAGTCCCTGTGCGACAGTGTGTGATTGATGCTGCTGCCACCAGACTAGAGATGGAGAAAGAGGGAGACCAAGGGAGAAAGAGAGAGATGCAAAGAGAGAATGAGGGAGAGAAGGAAGCCTGGGAGAATGATTTGGAACAGCACCTGCATGTCTCATTGCCAAGTCTCCAGGCTTCTTCAAGCCTGTGCCAGGATAAAAGAAAGCGAATAAGAAAGCAGGATATAAGAAGACGGTGGAGGAGGTAGAGAGGGATGTCGTCGGTGTGTGTGTGTGTGTGTGTGTGTGTGTGTGTGTGTGTGTGTGTGTG